>MJUU01022353.1:38150-48383 GCA_002080025.1 Modiolus philippinarum | reverse complement strand
ACAAGCACCCGAATCGCACCAAGATATTACATATAAAACTCTCTTTCAGCCGGCAGATCCAGAATAAAAAGGGGGTATTTCAACTGAGTACAAGAAGTAGAGATTTTGCTCAACTTCTGCAAGAAGTGAATAAAATTTCCAAGTAAAAGGGTTTAACCCTCAACACCCTGAATCAGCCAATATACATCTTTTTTACCACTATTCTTCCATTTGTATAGATTATTTTATACGATTGTATTTCACGTGCTATTGTTTAACTATTGGTAGTAAAACGTAAATTCCATTTCCTTATGGTCAGAAAACACGATTGGTTGTATACATATTTTGCTACCAATGAAAATGATTGTAACAACTTCGAAAGAGTTTTGTTGAGCACGTGAACAATTTGTTTACCTATTTGTCCCGAACATGTCAACGCTAAACTTGGTCGCAGTTCATTGTAGATTATCGCGACAAGTCGTGATAATTTGGGTATTTTGTCAACAAAACAAACAAATTATCGCGATAATTTCTATGAAAAGTCAAGATAATTATGTTGACTAGTCGAAATAAATATATGAGTTCTCAAGACTTTTAGAGTCATTGCCTACGGAAGCGTATATTGCCCTCATTTTAATCCTTATAATTCAAAATCGCGATGAAATTTTTTACGAGAAATCGCCTTATTTCTAATAAAAGCGATTTATTTTTTGCAACAAAATGCCTTAGAAAGCATTAAGTCGCTTTATTTTTAGTCACCTAAATAATATGTTGCTTTAAAAAACGCGACAATTTATTAAATCGCGAAGAATTATGTCGACAAAATCTTTAGTCAGTAAAGTTATCGTGCAATAATTCTAAATTGCCTTCTTTTTCGCAATATATGGTCTTCTAAAGCAACAACTTAATTTAAATTAAGGCGAAATAATGAAAAGTTTCCAGCTATATCGAGATAAATATGGCAAAATAAATGTTTAAAAAACAGTTCATTATCATTTTGGATACCGTCAGACCACCATTAAAGATGGAGGTAAGATAACAAACACTTAAGGAGGTTGGTGATTCAAAATATGGTGAACATAGAACAAAGTATTCAAAACGTACCGAATATATTAATTTTAAATGTCTTGTAATTTGTAATTTAGTTTAAAACTATAAAAAACAAATATAACTGGACATGCCTTTAAATTGTTTAATTACACCGTTAATATAAAATAAAACTTGATTTAAAATGATTTTTTTTCCCTTAATTGAAAACTTGGGCGTAAGCTCCCATCCCAGAATATGAACAATTATGGACCCAGTTAGATGTTCGTACGTCGGCACATTGATTACAGTCTCTTGACAAAAAACACGGTTATGTACTACGGATTAGCCAGAATTAAAAATATCAATAACTAATCACAATATTGAAAATGAGAAGAAAAAAAAACGTGTGGTCGCAATTACAAGAAATTGAGGTCTAGGAAAAAAGTCATATGCTAGGCCATCATAGACTACCCAAGACAAACCTATATATCAAATGGTCAGTTATTGAGCATTGGGTCTAATTTTAGAAAATTACATGGTTGCCAGACCGTGAAATTGAAGTCGAAGACAAAAATCACTGTTAAACTGACATTGATTGTACTATGCTACATACCAATGTCTTTGGACTACCGCGTGTAGTTATTGATGAATCTAATCTTAGAAACTTAAGGTGGTGGCTGGACCGTGCAATTTAAGCCAAGGTCACATGATTTTGTTTCTGTCTATTAGCACTTGATTAGTACTATCACTGCACCAAATATAATACTGTTCTTACAATGAAACGTTTTTAAAATATCCTGTTTTTAATAAAAGTTTACACCATCACCTCTACCGCTGTCGTCATGCTTTGCACGCCAATGCCTCGCGTCGCGGGCGAGACAAAAACTCCCTGCCCAAGGCATCAATTCCAACTTCTATTATAGTGAAGTTCTATATTTGGCACACCCAACATTTTATTTTACTGTAAGCTAAATCATATTGAGAGCAAGCAAGATTAAATATAATAATTTTATTTTATTTTTACAGTTCACCCGACAGATCTCGTGCAACAACTGTAAGTATATCTGCCCGTCTGACGTTCAACTGCCTGTTTTGGCTTTAGCACTCCAAACCGCAGTCTATATAAAACATTGCATTTGTTGGCTAATATTTAAGTCTCTAAATTGTTAATGATCCATTCTAAGGCATTTAATGATAAATCTGTGGCTTGTTTATATATTAACGTTTCTTTGAACGATGACTCTTCTCAAATCAGTTCGTTGGACGACAGAGAAATATAAAAATAGTACGATATATGTTTGAACATAAAATTTTCATACTATAGTGATAATTGTGAGGTTTTCATTTTTAATAGCAATGGATATCCACAACTCATTGCAAGATCATACATTAAGAATATTTGATGGATATTTGTTTAGTTGAGTCTTATTTGTGACCAACGAGGCTCAACTCATCCTATGTTCATTATCTAAGGTCTGTCATTTCCAAAGAAAGAACTTATTAGGTTAATTAATGTCTTTGCTTTCACAAAATGTGTTATTGTTGTAGAAATATCTATTGTTATTAGTAGTAGAATGAGTAATATTACTGGTTATCGTAAGTAAAGAACAAAAAAAAAAAAAAAAAAAAAAAAGAAAAAAAGAAAAAAGGAAGAAAGAAAGAAAGAAAAAATTCCAGAAGCACTATAAATTAAATTCAACAAATCACTTCGGATTGTTTATGAGAAACATGAATAATGCTTATCTGTTCTAGAGGTAAAAAAAAATTATTGTTCCGGGAACAATCGTGTTTTAATTAGGTTTTTGTTTTGTTTTGGCTGTTTGGTCTGTGAAGATCGACACTGTTTTAAAGTACATTAGATTTGGTTTAACTATTACAGATAAAGCTAGTCTTTTGGACCTTCCTGACGAATTAGTGATAAAAGTACTCAGTTATATTCCTGCACAAGAATTACTTATAACCGTCAGTAAAATATGCAGAGCTCTTGAGGATGTTGTGCAAAAAATGCAAAACGTCTGGACTATTGTAGATTTTGACGATTCCTATATTATAGACATTACAATGATGGAAATGATCATTAGCAACAGTCAGCTTGTCAGTCTTAATCTGAGTTATCAAGATATCAGTTTGGGATCAAACAGATTCACCACATTGATGTCAAAGCTTACTCCTACTATTCAAGAGTTGTATATGGCAGAGACACCACTTAACAGTATTTCATTTGTTCTTGCCTTACAAAACTTAACTACTCTTGATATAAGTGGGACACCAATAGATGATAACCATGTAGAAATATTGTCACGTGCTTCAAAATTAAGAAACCTTTATGTTTCATTCACTAAGGTTACTGCAGCGACCATTGCAGATTTGTCCAGATATTTCAAGTTTCTTGTCATACTTGATGCCTGTCAGATTTATTTTATGCTCCCTGATATACGTTTAATTTTGGCATCATGTGAGGAACTTAGATTATTACACGTTTCATTCTTTTCGCTGTATGATAAAGATCAATCTGTTCATTACGTTAATCAGCAGATATCTTTGGGAAGACAATTGAAGCTTTCTGTATTTTAATTTAGAGATTCTGTATACATATAGAGTCTGAACTAACTTTATAAAGTGATCATGGAGTGTACAGTTTAACCTCTACTGGGCGACTAACACATGAATTCGAACATAAGATTCAAATACAATTACTTTTAAAGTGTTAAATTTATAGACAGTAGTTTTTGTTGTACGTATTATTATTGTATTGTTTTTGTTCAAAATTTTGTCACCAAGAAAATATCTTGAATATGCCATTTTAGCTCAGCTGGCCTATGGCCGTGAAAGATATTGTCATCACTTTGCGTTCGTTATCTGTCGTCCGTTGTCTGTCCGTCCATCGTTCGTCTGTCCGTCAACAATTTCAAAAATATTCTCGAGCAAAATGTAACCAAACTTTGCCTAGATCATCATCAGGCCATGTAGAAGTAATTGCAATTTTTTTCAACGAATTTTCAAGATTTTCATATTTTTCGTCGGTTATTTCCAAAACTAGTAAATTAATAAATGTTTTCATGTCAAGACCTACCTATCCTTTAATTTTGAAAGAAATTCTGAAATCCATGTAGAAGTTATTACCCTTTTTTCACCCGACTTACAATTTTAAAGAGGTCTGTGTAAAGTGGTACTAATTGGCCATGTCAAGATCTATCTATCCTGCATTTGCGTCTTGTAGAATTTATTATTCTTTGTTTTTGCAACATAGTCAGATGGAACAAAACTTGACCACAATAGCCCTATGGCGCGCACCTTTTAAAAGGCAAATGGTTCCGAGGTGATCGATACAGGCTCAGGCTAACTCCTAGTTTAAAGAAGAACTTAAAAATGTCTTCATCTGTAAAGTTTTTCTTGTTAACTAGATATTCAAACTGAAATTTCAGCAGATTTGTTTTTTACGCCTCCGCCGTTCGGAAATGACCTCACATTTACCTTTTATTAGATAATAGGGTCCAAAGTGGGCAAATTTCAGTTATTTTTTTCTTGTGCGATTTCGACGCAGTTTTTTAAGCCCCTATCAAAAATTAACATAGCACACAAGAGTCATATTTTTTATAACTTATCCCCTAAGGGAGATATAAGGGGCCAAAAATAGCAAATTTGGCATTTATATAGAATTTTATTTTTCATGGGATTTGTTTGTTTGGATTCCTTTTGACATTATCTTTCAGTAGTATGTCAACAGATTTTGGGCAGCTCTAACTGTTTTCAAGCTACAAGGGGTCAACAGGGCCAAATACCACAATTTTTAATAAACAAAATCAAAATAGTAAAAAATAGGCACTTTGTTACTAGTTCTTTCAAGAGTGCTTCTCCTCGAACTCCCTGTAACTACAAGGGCACTAGACAATGTAAGCGATCTCGCTGTCTGACTTGTCAATTTACTTGGGAAACTGATGAAGTAGTAGGACCGGCAAACGTCTTCAAGTTAAAAAATTGTTTCACCTGTGTAACTGAAAACGTAGTGTATGCTGTGGGTTGCAAACGCTGTAAGATGATCTACGTGGGCGAGACTTCTCGAAGATTGGGTGATAACTTTGTTTAGCATACACGGAGCGTCACCAATGGAAAAGATTGCCCAGTAGGTGAACATTTCCGACAGGCCAACCACAGCACACTAGACATGCACGTAACTGTGCTTATTCAGACAAGCGCAGGTGAAAAACAACGACAGTTCCTTGAACAAAGGATCATCCATTTTCTTGGAACTACTCGACCTTTTGGAATTAATGTTAAAAACAGTCTATTTTATGAACATATTCCTTCTTGGTTATTATATTTTAATTAGGTGCAGAATCAGTTGCGATTTTGATTAGATTATTTGATTTGATTTTATGATAAAGTTCAGGTATCGAGCACGATTTATCACACAGGTAGCTTGTTACATCTCGTCAATAGGGTCTGCTTTATCTCTTCACGGGTACGGCTGTCTTTTTTGATTTGTTGTCTTATACCCCACCAGTAGAAGGCCGTAAGGCCGAAAATTTGGGCAGCTTTCTTTCTTTTTTTTGTCAATATTTAGCTGTTTTTTAATAGTTTGTCTTTTTAACTTTTAATATTGGCCTATTTTTTTATCATTTTGATTTTGTTTATTCATTAACTTGGCCATCGCACAGCATATTTTTATATCCAATTTTTAATAAAAATGTATATGTTATATTTTGAATCAGATTTTCATGTAATTTAAATTTCTAGTCGCAAATAACTGTGTCGAGCAACTTACTGAATCTACACTCACTTTGGATCCAGCAACTTATGAAGTCCACACTCATTTTTGTGTCATCACTTGCCCAAATGTACCCCTTTTTCGGTCGTATCCTGAATGAAAAAAATTATTTTTTTTTAATTATTAATCTTTAATCTCGTACTTTTAAAAATGCCAAGACTTACATGTACCTCTCGGTCTTATAATTACAATGATATGTAATACTAATTAGACTACAATGGAAACCAGCCATCTACAATACAAAATAGAACCATTTCAATAATGTCTTGTGTTTGTGACGTATACAAGTTTCGTAAGTCACTAAATGACAAGCAACTACATTGTAACTATAATGTATACAAATGTCACTTGTTTTCTAAAGAACAATGAAAACTTCACCTGTTTAAGAGTACATTTCTGTGACATTGTAACAATCTTTCATTAAGCAACACATTAAAATATACACATTTATTGAAACGACTCTTAAAAGCATACTCAGACCTTTTCGTCCAATGGGAGAGAAGTATTTGTGGCTCTATTTCTTATAATCCACAGGTTTTCCATGTTTTATAAAGTGCTGTAGATGACTGGTTTTCCATTGTAATTTATTTTTTGGTAGTATGAGAGGCCACTGTAATCATTAGATCGAGGTGTACAAGGTAGCCATGGGCATTTTTAAATCCTTAACAAAAAATTACAAACAAAAATAATTAAGGTAGTAGACTCGGGGTAACCCCAAAATTTTCTACTAATTCAATTTTCTTCAAATTTGCAGTTTGAAACAAATATGTACTAATATACTTCTAGAAAAAAATTTGAAATTTTCACCGTAAGAATTTTGATCTAGAGTTCACAGAAATACCCCTATTTTAGGGGTCTTAAATTCTGATCTGAAACCACCATGAAGCATATAGTACTGTACCGTATATTAATAAGAAACAATAAAATACCGAAATCAGAATCAGTATAAATTAGCCCTAATTTGCTAATTGCTTCATAGAAACTTGTAGACCTTAATATCAGAGAATAATGATCATAGACATGCATTAAGTGTTGATTTGCAAGACAAAAGAAATAACATTGTCAAAACATTGCTGAAAATACAGCTTCATTCAATTTCTTCTAGATGAAAAACTTATTATTCAATTTTCACTAAAAACTGAGAAATCAAAGATCCTTCACACATATGACTTATAACAAAATTTTATAAAAATTCACCGTACCGTTTTTTCACCATGTTGAGAAAATTGCATACAAAGTCTTAATTATTCTTAATGCTGAATGTCAAGTAGAAAGAATTACCTCCCTTGCAAAATATCTGACTTTCATTTATTTTGATATTTTAAGATACCGTTTAAAATCTGGATATTTTAATGCAGACATTTTGATTTAATTTATAAAAGGAGTGTAGTTACATGATAAGATGTAGTTTTATTTTTAATTAAGATAAATGTTCTAAATCTTGTATTTTATTCATACCAATCACAACAAATAAAAGGTCCGTTTAATAAAATAAAACGGAGTTATCTCCCCCTACCCCAGGTCTACTACCGTAAATAAGAGTTTTTGCAATCGAGTTGCACAACCCATATTAAAGAAGGTATCTGTTGATGTGTTAAATATATAAACATGGGACATTTAAAAAAAACACATACATGTTCACCTCTATCTGATGATAAAAGTAACCTCCAATAATAATTAAACTACGATGGAAAATAAGCCATATATAGCACTTTATAAAACATAGAAAAGCGTAGATTCTAGGAAAGGAAATAAAACAATAAATCCTTATTTTCCAATGGACGAGAAGGTGTTATGAACTTTAAAAAGGCAGAAAACACCAATCCTGGAAAAAACAGTAAGGACAGTACAGGGTGAGAAAAAAAGTTATGCACATGTCGACTATAAAATCAAAGGCTTATTTTTATAAGTCCATCTAATGACTGGACGTATTATGGTATACCAATGTCCGAGTGTCCGTCCGTCTGTCCATCCGTCCGTTTATATGTCGCGCTCTAACCAGCTTGACAACCCGTTTGTCAATTCACTTCAAATTGGGTACCATGGTCTCACGATGTGTATACTTTTTCGTGAAATTTAGATTTTAATGGCAAGAGTTATGGGACTTTATTCGACAATTTTGAGGCAACTTTTTTCACATGTCGCGCTCTAACTAGACAACCCCTTTGTCAATTCACTTCAAACTTTGTACAGGTATTGAGTACCATAGTCTCACAATCTGTATCCTTTTTCGTGAATTTCTATTTTTGTTGCATGAGTTATGGGACTTTATTCGTCAATTTGAAGCAATTTTTCACATGTCGCGCTCTAACTAGACAACCCTTAGGTCAATTCACTTAAAACTTTGTACAGTAATTTTGTATGATGATCTGTATACATTTTGGTGAACTTTCTATTTTTTCGCCTATTTTAAGGTAATTTTTCACATGTCGCACTCTAACTTGACAACCCTGAAGGTGATTCACATGCCCTGTTCTTACCAAAGAACTCCTTCATGAATTAACCCCATGCGACTTGGCGCAGCCGATATTACAAAAAAGAAAATAACACACGAAAAAAATCCAGGACACCATTTTTTCAGCCATTTTCTGGTCCAATACAATTATAAAAGCTTGCTTCCTAATAAACTTTGCAAGAGTTGTCAGAAGACAACATAGCTCGCCAGGGATTAGAGTGACCTCAATGCAAAATAAATTTGAAATTTATACATTTTCGTAATTGTAATGTTTTAAATTTTTTTAAATGTGATATAAGGAAGTCACATGCCCAATAGGAACTCCCAACCACTAAAACAATAACTTTTAGAAGCAGGGTTCAAGTTTTTTTTTTCTTTTTAAATTGCCCTCAGGGCAATGTCAAGGTCAAATTGTCTACATCTATGGTACTGCCAGAAAGTTCTAGTCATAGGGAAGTCACATATCAAATATAAACATCCCATCACTAAATGTCTTCCTTCTGGAAGCAAGGTTAAAGTTTTTAAAAAATTGCCCTCAAAGCAAGGTCAAGGTCATCATGTCTACAATTATGGTACAGACATAAAGCTCTCATAAGGAAGTCACATACCAAATATAAACATCCTACCGCTAAACGACTAACTTCTAGAAGCAAGATTAAAGTTTGTTTTTTTTTTAAATTGCCCTAAGGGCAAGGTCAAGATCAAAATGTCTATAAATATGGTACCATCAGGAAGCTCTCATCACAAAAATGTCGTATACCAAATATGAACATCCTACCACTAAACAATTTAATTCTAGAAGCAAGGTTAAAGTTTTTTAAAAAATTGCCCCCAGGGAAAGGTCAAGGTCAAAATGTCTACAAATATGGTACCGCTAGAAAGCTCTTATCATAAGAAAGTATATACCAAATATGAACACCCTACCACTAAAAGCCTACCTTCTAGAGGCAAAGTTAAAGTTTTTTTTAAAAATTGCCCCAAGGGCAAGGTCAAGGTCAAAATGTCTTCAAGTATGGTACCACAAGATAGCTCTCATCACTTCATTCTAACCAGTACACATTGTTATAGACATTCGTCAAGGTATGGCATCAAATGTTAACCGATAACTTTTTTTATTTCTTTCAGAACATAACATAATGGCTGACCCTCTTAACCTTACGTGTTACCCAGGTGACACAGCCTCAACAGAAGAATTGGTTGCTTATTATTTTAGTTCATCATATACGGCGAAGGAAATAGCTGGATTTTTACTTTTCGTGCATAGGAAGTTTGTAAGTGTTAAGACAGTTTACAGAATAATGAAAAGACTTCGACTGAGAAGATATCATGCTAAGAGTTCATTGATTAGTATCGTTAATACGATAAAACAACTACACAAACAAGGGTATTCTCAACTTGGGTATAGGTCAATGTGGAAAATACTTAATTGTTGCTGTGGAATTAGTGCTACTCAAGAAACTGTGAGACTTGCACTAAAAGCTCTACAGTATGATAGTGTAGTGGCAAGATCGCGACGTCGTCTTGTGCGAAGAAGGTATTGCAATGCAGGACCAAACTTTTGTATTCACATAGATGGATACGACAAACTCAAACCATTTGGAATTTCAGTGCATGGAGCGATCGATGGATTTTCTCGAAAAATCATTTGGTTGACTGCAAGTCATACAAATAAAAAAACCTTGTCAAGTAGCGCTAAATTTTGTCGAATTCCTTAGACAATTCAAACGTGTTCCACAATTGGTTCGATCAGATGCCGGTACGGAGAACGTTATCATTAGGTCAATACAAATAGGTTTACGATCTGTTCACAATGATAACATGTCAGGATACAGAAGTTTCTCTGAAGGGCGGTCAACTGGGAATCAAAGGATTGAGATGCTGTGGAGTATTCTATGTCCTTATTTTACCACATTCTGGAGAAATTTGTTTAAAGACATGATCGATAACGGAGAGCTCAATAATACAAATCCTGTTCACCTAGAGTGTGTACGTTTTTGTTTCC
>MJUU01022353.1:10711-22240 GCA_002080025.1 Modiolus philippinarum | reverse complement strand
GTTCAAAACTCTGCAACGTCTCTGGACAAAAATTGAGTACCATGATGATATAATAGGATAGAATAAAGTACAAGTTCAATAATAGATAAATTTGACATTTTTTTAAATCAAAACTGGCCTAAAGGGGAGGTTCACATCACCAGTGTGTTCAAACGACAGTAAAAACTTTCAAAGGTATTTAGTCAGAAATGTTAATCTTTCAGATCTAGATTACACAAACCAGGCACTGTAATGTTAAAATATGCTGAAAAATGACTAAGTTCAACAATGCATAAAGTTGACATTTTTTTTTTCAAATCTGCCCAAAAAGGCAGGTGCACATCTTCAATGTGTCAAGAACAACTGTGTAAAATTTCAAAAGCACCAGATATAAGGAGTCAGAGTTTCAGATTACACAAACTCACTACTGTAATGTTAAAATTTAATGAATTTTATGAAAAAATGACTAAGTTCAACATTTGTTCAACAATGCATAAATTCGACAATTTTTATCCAAATCTCACCAAAAGGGGAGGTGCACATCTTCAATGTGTTCAGAACAACTGTGCAAAGTTTCAAAAGCATCAGGTATAAGATGTCTGAGTCTCTGATTACACAAACTCAGAACCGTAATATTAAAATTGATGAAAAAATGACTAATTTCAACAATAGTTAAATTCGACAATTTTTATCAAAATCTCACCAAAAGGGGAGGTGCACATCTTTAATGTGTTCAAAATAACTGTGCAAAGTTTCAAAAGCATCAGGTATAAGATGTCAGAGTTTCAGATGACACAAACTCAGTACCGTAATGTTAAAATTTGATGAAAAAATGACTAAGTTCAACAATGGATAAATTCCACATTTTTTTTCCCAATCTCACTAAAAGGGGAGGTGCACATCTTCAATGTGTCCAGAACAACTGTGCAAAGTTTCAAAGGTATCGGGATAAAGGTGTCGGAGTTTCAGATTACACAAACTTGGTACCCCCCAAGAGTGACGGACGGACGGACGCACGCGCGAATGATACATTGTAAAACTTTTTTCACTGCAGGACTAGTAATGAAAAAATAAATCTCGAATGATCAAAGAGAGATAACTCAGAACAAAAATAATTAAAAAAAAATTAATATCTAAGACTTTCAATGGTTTGTGTGACTATACATTGTGAGACTCTTAGTTTGTGGGACTGTCCATAGTGGTTTGTTGAACTTTTTTTGAAGTCCCACAATGCATTGGACTGTCCATAGTGGTTTCTTAAACTTTTTTGAAGTCCAACAATGTGTCCATAGTGATTTTTGTGGGACTTCTTGGTTTGTTGGACTGTCCATATTAATTTTTGTGGGACTTCTTGGTTTGTGGGACTGTCCATAGTGATTTGTTAAACTTTTTTGAAAGTCCCACAATTCACAATACCAAAAAAAAATTACAATGTACTTGGACAAAATTTATGGACATTCAGACAAAAAATGTCTATTTACCCCTTTCCAAAAGTTTATGAAACACAGGCAGTAAATACATTTGAAATAAGAAATTGAGGACAGAAAATGTTTTTTTTTGGGGGGGGACTTTTTTTAAGTCCCACTGTACCAAAAAAGTCACACAATGTATTCAATGCGAACACGGACGGACGGAGTCGAGCGGCTCCTAGACCTGCGGTCACCGTTGGTGACGCAGGTAACAAAAAAAACCTACACATATAATTCCATTTTACAACAGCCTCTAGTAAATGTTTTAATACACATTTTCCTTTTTTTAACGTTACAATCACCACTATAAAACTATTAACTGTAGTAGCAAATACTGTACTAAATAATTTGAGAATACTGTGTAAACTACTTTTTGTCCAAAAAAAAAATCAATGAAAATCTTAGGTAAGTATCATACCACTGAAGACTACTAAAATTCAGTAGACAGGTTAGATTTTTCTATCCTTTGCACAACTTTTTACCTTTAAAATTGATCAAAGACCTGAGGCTCAGTGTGACTGAGCCTGTATCACTCACCTGGTTAAAATGCCTTTGAACCGAACTTGCTTAAAGTGATAAACAAGCGCACTGCTTATTTCAGACATACACCATTCACACTTGGATTATGCATTTTTGTCTAATGTTCAACTATGTACCCTACTGGCACCAATGTTTTGGCAGATTAAAAACAAGATGTGTTTGTGAAACACTACATATGCCCCCAGATTCTACAGTAAAATATGGGAAAACATCCAATTTAACCGCTTTTTGACCTCTGTGACCTTAACCTTTCACCCGACCTCATTTTTTTCACATATTTATGTTCCTCTTGACTAGACCTATACACATGCCAAGATCAAAAGTTAAAGAAATCACCTAATTTAACCCACTTTTGACCTCTGTGACCTTGACCTTTGATTTGACCTAATTTTTTTTTTCATATTTATGTTCCTGTTGACTAGACCTATACACTTGCCAAGTATGAAAAGTCTATCTTACATAGTTCAAAAATTATAGAAAACACCTATTTTAACCCCTTTTTGACCTCTGTGACCTAGACCTTTCACCTGACCTCATTATTTTTTGCATATTTATGTTCCTCTTGACTAGACCTTTACACATGCTAAGTATGATAAGTTTTTCTTACATAGTTCAAAAGTTATAGCCAAGGTTAAAGCAGTGATTTTGTTTGCTTCAATTTACAGCCGTTATAAGGCTGTTTCCCCATGGAAGAAGTTCCCAAATTACTCAAAAATGGCTCTTAATTTTCCCAGATAGCATTGGAATTTCCCAAAATAAAGGATAAACAATAGATAAAAACCTGAGTTTTTCAAACTGACACAAAATACAGTTCTCACTTCATTCAAAAGCTTTTAGGTTTTGTTTTAAACAAAAGTAAGGTTGTCAAAGATTAAAGCAATGAAGAAACTGCTTATAATTAATTGCTAGTTCATCTTTATGTTGATTTTCTTTATACCGGTAGTTAATTTCCCAAAAATGTCACAATTTGGTATATTTTTCCCAATCCCATGGGCATGATGGGCAGGGGTACATTTGAAAAGAGCAATCAAAATCACTGTAAAATTTCGGACGAACAGACAGACAGACACACACACACAGACAGACAGGACAAAAACAATATGCCCCCCGATCCTTGATCTGTTGGCATAAAAAAGACCAAATTTGATAAAGGGCCTTCCATACATCATTCCTTAAAAGTTTGGTTCAATTTGCTATATAAAGTTATGAACTGAATTATATGTCTGTTTGCTGTTCCCCTACCAAAAAGCTCAGAACATGGGTCGGTAGGTAGGAAAATTGTTTATTTATTTTATTTAGACTCATCAAATTATAATAATAATTAACATTAAGGTCTATGGAAAATATTTTTCTTTAAAATTTGATTATCTGGGTAAATATACCAAGAGTAGCGGCACAAAATCCGAAAATGATACATATATATTTTATTATGGTCTTATTTAAAACAAAATAGATACAGCGATTTTAGCTGCGGCAAATTTCGTTGTGTTTAATAATGTTAATGTTATGCTATTTTTATGGCATTAAGGACTGTCGATGGTCATATTTTGCAATTTCAGTCAGATTTTTGTACTCCTCTCATTTCATCCATTTCAAAGCATTACAATATTTTGCACATGAACTCCTCCTTACATTCATATTTTCATTTCACACATCTAAAGGAACTCTCTAACAAATCTTTATGAGATCCTATTTATTCTCACACGGTCTTTAACTACCGAATATCACTAATGGTAAACTTGTCAAAAGTTTAGAGGAGTTTGGTTTCCCGCCACATTTTCTATCGTTTAATATATCTCAAAAACGAGCACACGAACCTACCAATTTTTTCACCTTACAACATAGTACCAGATAAGAACGAAATTTTAAATGTTTTTATTTTACTTCTGATTTTAAAATCTAATTAGTTCCCCATAACACTCTTATTCTAATGCAATCATAATTCTAACACTAATTTTGATAGGATAATGTTCAAATTTTCACACAGTAAAACTCTGTTTTATACCATCAAAACCAGTGGCGGCGCAGATGCAAAACATACATCCTGTATTATTGACAATTGATTTAAATTATTATTTATAGCAATTGCATTAGAATAGTAATAACCAAAATAAATTTTAGGATTTTGGGGGTAAATCTAAGATTTTACTGTCGCAAATATCTGTTTTCCGGCTCTGCTATAAACGTGTTGGGCGCATTTCATTTGGGCGCATTTGAAAAGATAGGGGTATTTCATTTGGGCGCATGTTTGGTATTTCAAATGGGCGCATATATTTTAGACAGGTAGGTAGTACAGGTAAATAATATATATTACAGGTAAAAAATATGCATGTACATAACATAAATACACGTACATGTATTGATATGTGACCCTAATTCAAAGGTTATAAACTTTTAATTGCGAATAAGGTATCGTAAGAATTTGACAAAGATGGAATTATTATTGAAAGAAACAAATTTGAAGAACAAAGGCATTATTTATACAGAGTTGTATTTGTATAGAGTTGATCGAATTCTAAAAAATAATGATATTTATTGGATATGTACAAATAATAGAACAAACTGGAAAGCAACAATTCGAGGGGATAGTGAGGAAAAAGTTGTAATGGATGGAACCATGAAATGGAACAATGAAGTATCGTGGCCAAACACTTTGTGTGTCTGTCGTGTACTTCACAGCTACACACGTACATCATACATCGTTCGTTGTGAATACACAAGTATATTGAAAAGTGTCAGTCCGAAGGACTTGGCTGACAAAAATCATGCCAGACTGACCAGATTTGATGGCCTGTCAGTCCAAAGTCTGACACAAATTTGGGATTTTGTCATAGAAATAATGTTTCGGGCCAGCAAAATGGTGGCTTGGACTGACAAACTTTTGGAGTTTGTCAGTCCGAATGTCTGACATGAAAAAAATCTTCAAATTCTCTGTGTAAGACTATCGTCGTCCTCAAATTGTGTATTTTTTCTTAGTTGTTTAGGTTATTATTTTAATTCACATCGTACAGGTAAATTAATTGTGTGCCCAAATGAAATTTTTTTGTGCCCAAATGAGGTACATTTTTGTTTCCATTTGAAATAAAATTTGCGCCCAAATGAAATGCGCCGAACGTGTCACCAGAAAACTCAATTTGTGACAGTACAGTATGGTTATTACTTAAATGTAATGACAAAATAGCCCACAGACTGAATTTGCTGGATCTAAATAGCTACTGTGTTTGAAATCTACATTTTTCCAAAATACAGGACTTTGTAAAAATTAAAAATTTCATTAATCATCTGATCTTTTGCAAAAGATGCTTAATTCAATTGATGTAAACTGTCCATGGTGTGCTTTTGAATATGAAATTTCATTTTTATCAATATACCCCATACAAGATATAATACCCCAAATGAGGTAAAGTACCCGATATTGGACATAGGACCCCACTGTCAAACTTTATAAGTACAATTAATTTCATGATACATGTACAAATGTATGTAATCACTACAGTGTGGGGGGTATCTTTAAGTATTCTAAGCTGTTCTCTAATCTTAGCTTATTTTTGGACATTTACATAAAATACTAAGCATATTTTAAAATCATTTCAAGAAAATGGAGCTGCGCAAAGCTTAGCAAGATATGACCGAAAAAGGGGTACATTTGGGCAAGTGTACATTTGTAGACTTAAATGTGAGTGTGGAATTAATATGTTGATGGGCCCTAGTGAGTGTGGACTTAGTAAGTTGCTGTATACAGTTATTTGAGTAACTAAAGAATCAAATTCTGTAGAAATTGAAAATTTGCATATTTTGAAAAACTGTGATTTTGGCCCCTTCTAGCTTGGCATCAGTAAGAACTAAGACAAATCCATCAACATATACTAATTTCAAGAAGAATCCAAAGAAAGAAACCCCATCAAATTCCGATGAGAAATAAAAATTTGAAGTACTTTGTAAAAGTGTGATTTTGGCCCTTTTTGACCCCTTATAGCTCGGAAACAGTAAGAGCTACTCAAAATCCATCAACACTCTAACCAAAGCAAATGTCAAGAGGAATCCAAAGAAAGAAACCCCATCACAATCTGATGAAAAATAAAAATTTAACGAACTTTGTAAAAGTGTGATTTTGGCCCCCTTTGGCCCCTAATACCTCAAATAAAGAATAAAATGAAAAAAAGCAACAAAATCAAACTAAAAATAAAAAAATTGAGATTTTTCCCTTTTAGGCCCCTTACATCTCGTGAACGGTAAATGCAACATGAAACACATTGGCATATTACCGCTACATAATTTTTTAGAAAAAATGAAACAAACCCGATCTAAATATGATAAATATGATATAAAAAATAACCGAATGATATGCAAATATGTAAAAATTTAAGTTCTGCCCCTTTTTGGGCCCTTATTCAGAAATGGGTGGGGCCACCAACCCATATTTGATATAGCAGCTGCCTATTGCGTCAAGGAACATTGTCCTAAAATTTGGTATTGATCTGTCTACTACACACTCACTAAGTACTACTAGTTATGCAGTCCACAGACTTGTGTTGAGAATCGGAAGAAAATTTCATAATCGATCATCACTTCTACACAACCAAGTGATGATCGATTAATAATAGGTTTAATCAATATTCATATATCTTTAAATTGGTCACCTCATGTTCACAATCTTACCTGGAGATGCTTACAAAATATCAAACCAGTACATGACCCGAAATTAATGTGAAATAAAAATTTTAAAAGTAGAGGATTTAGATATCTATTGAGCAGTCAGGGGTGCAACTTAAATAAGTCATCACAAAAATCACTTAAATGAGTTACCCTGAGTTACTGACTTTTTTTAAATAACTTATACCAGTTATGAAGCAATAACCTGTATGAGTTACTGTTTTGTTAATCAAGGGACATTACTCTGTTGATAACTTCATTCAGTTATTGAAGTCTTTC
The DNA here is from genome assembly GCA_002080025.1 of Modiolus philippinarum. Classification (NCBI taxonomy): domain Eukaryota; kingdom Metazoa; phylum Mollusca; class Bivalvia; order Mytilida; family Modiolidae; genus Modiolus; species Modiolus philippinarum. The sequence goes on along the minus strand of MJUU01022353.1, from coordinate 15,320 downwards.
TTACATTATATTCAGTTTTGTTGAAATTGTTACTTATTGTTCACAGTTAAGTCTATTATTACACATGTATTAAGTAGTTCAAATTGACCTCAATCTAATGATGGCCTGTCTAATTGATTATGATGAACCATTTTAAAGACAATTGAGATTTAATTTCCCAAGGGTCCAATCTTTATGGGGGTTGGCGCATGTATTTCCTCTCTTTGTGCATTTATAATTGATAGGTAATTTCCCTTGCAAAAATTGCCTGGGAATTCCATATAATTCCAGGGAATTTCCTTAGAATTACAGGGAATAAATTCCCTGGAAATCCAGGGATTTCATGCTGAGAATTCTGAGGAAATGCAGGGACGGTATTGGAACAGGAATTCCAGGGAAATCCTTGGATTTCCTGAAAGTCTTCAATGGTACCTGCTACAAATTTGCCTTGGAATTCCAGGGAAATCTGAGGAATAAATTGTCCCTGCTTTTCCCTGCTTATCTTTGGATTTCCTTGAAATTCTTCAAGCAGTGGAAATCCAGGGAAATCTGTCCTATCAATCATTTACTGACAAAGTCAGACCATGTGGTGCTGTGAATGATGTTACCACACAGGAAGTTCACACAGTGTGTAATTTCTTCAACAGCTTAAACACACAAATGTAGTGTATTTCCATATTGTGATGTTATTTTCCTATAAACTCAAATATAAACATTTATTAAGAAGTACTTTTTGTTGTGGTACTAAATACTAGAATATTACTAGGCTTCTGAGATTATCTGTGTAATTAATATATTACATACAGACAGTGTGCAGGGGTGATTTAATAATTTACACCTTTATAGTTGAAGAGCACAAATATATGATATCTTTCCTCAATTAAGTTGCTGAAAAATGTATATATATATATATATATATATGTGTGTGTATTCACCATGATTTGAAAAAGTGTGAGAAAATTAGAAAACAGTGATGAAGAAAAAGGTCAAGTAATATGAATTTAAGGCATACATGCTTAATTTTAAACTTACTTCTTTTATTTTATCTTTGATTTATTTGCACATCCATTTATCACATAGACTTTCTAATTCCATCATTAGCATTAGGTTTATTTAACTTCTCTTGCATTGTTTTTATCAAATACAATCAGAGGTCAGAATTTGAATTTCCTCTTACATTGTATCTTAGTCATCAACATGCTTGAAATCATAAATGACTTGCACATGTTACAAGAGTCTACATGATCAAGATTTCAGGAGAAAATAAAGATATTGTTGAAGTCTTTGCAATTCTTCACTTTTCTGACAACTCAAAGTCCTGGCATTTCTTGAAAATTCTACATTATGAGAAAAGAATATAAAGTTAACTTTGAAAAAGTTTAAGTCCTTGCAATTCTTGAATTTTCTTCAATGAAAATTAAAGTCCTTGCATTTCCTGAAAATTCTCTTCGAACAACCAAGAGAAATCCAGGGATTTCCCTGGAATTCTGAGCAAAACAATATTCCAAGGACTTCACATGATGTTATTTCGAAGAATTCCAAGGAAATGCCAGGAAATCCCTGGATTTCTCTTCTTTTCGCCTATGACCAGGAAAACATTTTGCAAGGGTACACAGTTAAGATTCCAAACCATATGGGAAAAACTATGGTTTGTTTGAGAAAAATCTTCATCATAAAGAAATTTGTAATCCAAGTTAGACATTTTCAAGAAATCAATATTTGATAACTTAAATAAGTTATTGCTGAAAATATATGATCACTGAATTCAGTTACACAAAAGTACTTCATTTGATAACTTGAATAGGTTATACCCCTGACTGTTGAGTCCCATATATCCCTTTTTGAAACACTGAACTGTTTATAATGTAAAATAGTTACTGCGGATAACCTCTGACTTTACCCATAGATCTATTGCAATTTTTCAGAGTAATAAGCTACCTTTACAGGTAATCTGTATTCCAAATTAGGGCATTGTGAATAGAACTTGTCTTCACACTTGAGGAGTTTCATTTGCTGGGAAATTTCTATCAAACTGATTAAACTACTTCAAAGGGAATAAAATGATGAGCCCAGTTGGGGATGGTATCAAACTTTTTTTAATGAATTATAAAACATTTCGAACTAGAGAATGTGTCTATAAGACATGGATGCCCCACCAATAAATTTATCGTAATAGATAATCTAACTCAATCAGGCATAAAATTAGTTCCCCGTCAGTGAATAGTGATGGAATCAGGAAGAACGGTTACAGATGATTGTTTAACATATATTACAGATGATTGTTTAATAAATATTTGTTGAGTAATAGACCCTAACGAAAATATCCAACTAAAGTTGCTGAAGCATAAAATATAGGTCAGGTTATAAAATTATATAGTACTCACCACCATGACCACTGTGATTTAAATACAGACTACTTTTCATTGTTGTAAAACTTATAGTTTCCGAGAAATGGAACTCAACTGGAAACTTAACCAGAGTCACTCAAGCGTGAAATGTAGGTCAAACAGACAAACTACTTAGTGGACTCTGCAGTACTATCAAAGACTTACCTACTGACTAACTTTCATTATTGTAACACATATAGTTTCTGAGAGATTGACCTAAACACAAAACTGAACCAGAGTCACTCAACCATGAAATGTAGGTCAAAGAGACAAACTACCTAACAAACTATGTAGTACTATCATAGATATAACTACTAATCTACTATCATTGGTCTAGCTCTTACAGTTTCAGAGAAATGGACCTAAACGCAAAACTTAACCAGAGTCACTCAAGCATGAAATGTAGGTCAAAGTGTTAAACTGCCTTGTAGAGTCTGCAGTACTATCAAAGATTTACCTACTGACCAAATTTCATTGTTGTATCACTTATAGTTTCTTAGAAATGGGCCTAAACGCAAAACTTAACCAGAGTCACTCAAGCATGAAATGTAGGTAAAAGAGTCAAACTACCTAGTGAAATCTGTAGTACTATCAAAGATCTACCTGCTGACCTAGTATCATTGTTCTACCTCTTATAATTTCTGAGAAATTGACTTAAACGCAAAACCTAACCCGTACGGACAGACGTACGGACGTATGGACGTACGGAAGGACGGACAAGGGTAACACTATATGCACCTTCCAAATTCGTGGACGGGGCATAAAAATACATTTTACTAGTCTAAGTTTTATAGAACCTGATTGTATTTTCAGAAACTTTGTAGTATCCTGAAAATTTGGAGATTAGGAAGCAATTTTTTTGGAAGGCTTACTAGTTTTATATTTCACCACACTTTTAATTCATGAAAATTGTTCCTTTTTTTCTCAATAAAGCCAAATAATTAAACACCACTTTACAGTTACTCTAATAGTAGTACAGTAGTTACTAATTATAAATACTATTTTGTTAATTGGTGAATATCTATTCAGAATAAGAAATAAAGGCAAAAAAAGTTTGATACCACCCCCCGCTATCGCTCATTTGTCTTGTCAAGTTTTCTTTCTGTACCAATCAAGGTAATCATTTTGAAGTTATTTAATCAGTTTGATAGAATTTTGGTAGGAATGTAACTGGTCAGCTGAGAGAGAGAGCTGTTTTTATAAGATGTGTTCACTATCAGTAGGAAACCCCGTTAAAATCGAACAATTTACTTAACAAGGTAAAAAAGGTGTTAAAGTTTTCTTCAACTTTTAGCACCTGTTCAAAAAGTTAATTAGGGATATATTTTCATTGTTTTTGTCAACACTTCATCGTGTCGCATCTATACAAATAAAATGCCGTTCACACCAATAAGGGAATTCTCGATTCCCACATAGGACCCAGTGATTATCATGTCTGGTCATTTTTTATGTGTATATATATCATTGCTTGTTTGGTATTATAACCTTTGATGTGTCTTAATTTGCATGTACATGTGAATGTGTTATCTTTTGTTAATGCTGTTCATACCCAGCAATGGGTCCAAAATTGGCAATAAACAATTTACTTACTTACTTTACCTGGTGGGTCACATATTGTCGCGTCGCCTGCAACCCAGGAACAGAAGGGCTACCAAGAAGGGGCTACCGGATGTTACCTTCACAACCCGGCACCAAGATAGACTCTACAATAACAAAAGTCACTACTGTTACTACAACTCTCAGATACTATAAAGTCAAAACCTTCAATAAAAATCATCAACAGACTTAGATGTTCCCGTCAAAACAATTCTATAAATATACAGAATTAGCAAAGGCAATATAAATATGTTTGTTTTGTCTGTAAATGATATAACCCAGCTATTCCTGTCAGACGCAACAAATGACCGAAAGGACTGGTCTTAATAATTTATTATGCGGGCTTGATTTATAACCAACTGATAAATCGAGAAGGGAATTTAATGGACAATTGACCACTAGAAATGTGCTAATCAAAGATATAATCGGCACACTCCAGTCGCCAATTCCCGAAAGTAAAGCTTTCGAGTACTTAATTACAAAGATATCTTAATATAATTAAAATTTACAACCTTCGTTTTAATCGAGTTTTAGGTATCTACATAGCTTTTTATGAAAACAGTGAATTTATTAATAGTACGCGATAAGATTAAAATTTAAAGTCTTTATTCAAAATGATCCTGAATGAATGTATAAATAATGTTGTG
>MJUU01022349.1:45835-56540 GCA_002080025.1 Modiolus philippinarum | reverse complement strand
ATACAATAAGGGTTTAAATAAAAGGTGCATTAGCAAATTCGTTTTACTAGACCCAGATGGGCCCACGGCGAGTAACCGGAAATAATCACTCGGCATATTTTTTACTCCTTGTATTGTTTTAAAATTATTCGTATTAGACTTTTCTGAAAAATATACGGGAATCGTTGTCATTTTTTATAACCCGAATATTTATTAGATGAAAAATTATGAGTGTATTTCAGGTAGGAGGGTGCATAACCGTTGTGGTAAGTAATAATGTTTGACTTTTATAATAAAAAATCAGTTAAAAAATGCTTGCATATGATTTGACCAATCTAAAAAAAATAAAAACAAAGGTGTATGGTTTTTTACGAAATACTAGATATTCAAGGGGAAATCGTATATTTATATTATCCTTTTAGCAATATATTCGTTATAGAGAGAGTAACTGGTGACGACCTGTCAGACTTACTAGAAATATATAGGAATCAAAAGTGTAGAACCAGAGATACACGTCAGTGTTATGTATAACCCGTGTTATGCTTAAACCGCAAGCAACGTAAAAAAATGTGAGTGAACTAAGAATCTAGCCCGTTTTACCCGTCTCAACTGTAGTGAATAACAAATCTTACATGTTTGTTTATTTTCGTTAGTCCCGTAGATAGTAGTTGATATGGGAAAAAATCTGCGGTTTTCAAAAAACGTTTTTTGAAAACCGCAGATTTTTTGCCATAGTTAACTACTGTGACCAAGTTTTATTTTAATTGGCTCAGTAGTTTGAGACGAGAAGATCTTTGAAAGTATTTTCCCATAAGGTCCAATGTTAAAACTATGATCCCCTCTGGCGGCCATCTTGGATATCGCGTTGATCTGAAAAACAACATTTTTGCAGGGGACCATCTAAGGACTATTGTGGCAAAGTTTGGTTTTGATTGGCTCAGTAGTTTCAGAGGAAAAGATCTTTGAAAGTATTTTCCCATAGGGTCCAATGCTAAAACTATGATCTCCGCTGGCGGCCATCTTGGATATAGCGCGGATCTGAAAAACAACTTTTTTTGCAGGGGACCATCTAAGGACTATTGTGGCCAAGTTTGGTTTCACTTGGCCCAGTACTTTCAGAGAAGAAGATCTTTGAATGGAAAGTATACGCCGGACGGACGACGGACGAAAAGTGATGGCAAAAGCTCACGCTGGCTATATAATCACCAATTTATGTAAATGCATCGCAATCTTATGTATCGCAGTTTCACGAGTTATCGTTCTTTTTCATGCCTCGTGTGTCCGGTTTTTTTTTATGCAAGCTTAAAAAAAGTGCCAAGGCGCCAATAGTTCGAATTGAAAAAGGGTAAGAAAACAAATTTAGTTCACATTTGGCGTTAAGCTACAAACTGATTATATAACAGTTTTGTGAAAAGAACAAGTTTTTATGGTCAAATAGACATTTTTCAGTGTAGAAAAGCGTATATTATTATTATTATTATTAACAATATTTATATAGCGCGTTAACTAATTAAAACTACTCTAAGCGCTTTACAATGATACATAAAAAAATATATATATGGTGTGTACAAATTGTAATTTTGTACAAGTAATATCATGTACAAAAATTTTGTACAAGTTATGACAAATTGTGTGTACCTTCATTTCATCAAGAATTCTGACAAATCAATTCTACGTTTCAAACAAATTTTATAATATATTTAACATGATCTGAACTTGGTAAAAGAAAATATTTTGTAAAATACACACATTGAAGTTTGTTAGCTAATTGTACTTTTATTACTTGGTGTTGGTTTTGAAATATTATGAAATGCATTAGTCTAAGACTTGAATTTCTAAACACAATTGTCTTTTTTCCAATTCTGTCACAGAAAATTTGTTATCTTAAATAATGTCAAGTAAGTGTGGATGCAAGTGTAACTTGTACAATATTTCTGTACAAGTTATAACTTGTACAGAATCACAACTTGTACACAACATATATATATACAATATACACTGCACATAAAAAAAATTACAAATTTACAATAAAAAATCACATGGAAAGGAAAATAAAAATTTGTGTTTAATTTACTTTTAAATATATAACAAAAATGAAAAGAAATAAAACCATAAAAAAAATAAAACTGATTAATACACATGTCTGTCTAGCGTCGTTGTTTTGTGTCTGGGGTCATTGTTTTCTGTGTTCTCGTTTTGGTCATGCCTTTGGACTTCGATTCTTGTAAATTTCACTCTTTTTTTCCTTTGATATATTATTTAGAAAACAAATTTAAGAAAATAAGACTGAAATTAAAAACATTATCAAAACAACTGACTTCTAAAATCTCAATTATGGATCTAAAAAGATGATAAAAAATATTATATGTGTAAAATAATTTCAATTAAACATAAGAAAAACATATTTACGTCCTAAATCAATAAAATTCAATAAGTTAAAATTTCATCAAAACACATGTTAAGAATCTTATCACAGTCTGACAAACTCTGAAAAGGTGTCACTGATATGCCATTCTAAACAAGTGGGTTTTCAATAGTTTCTTGAATTGTCCAAATGACTCAATGTTATGAATATAAGATGGTAAATTGTTCCAAGATTTTGCTGCTGCTACATCAAGACGCCGTTCTCCATAAGTTTTTGTTCTGTATTTTGGACTTACAAGTTTAACGCTAGTCTGCGAACGTAGTGATCGTGATGGTTGATAGCGTTTCACAACTTCTTTGATGTAATGTGGAGCAGATCTATATATTGATTTGTGGACGTAAATTAATCTGTATTTCACAGACAGCCAATGAAGCGACACTAGAACAGGTGTACAGGTGTATTTATTATTTATTTTATGTATTTTCTCTAAAATTTTGATAGCACTGATGACTGAAACAAAAACAGTATATTTGATCTTTAGTCGGACAGTAAATTTAACTTAGATTGATCTTATGTCGGACGGTGTCCGAATTAAGATCAACAGTATATATATATAAAAAACAGAGTGTGGGGGGGGTAAATATTTTTCGAAAAGGGATTAAGAAATAAAGTAAGCCGTAAGCTGCCTTTCCATTGATAATCCGTAATAGTGGACGGCCTGATATGTAAAACAGTTTTTTTTCAACAACTTCTACAAAAAGGGGCACACTTGCGCCATCTCCTGTTTCTTACGACACCTCGAACAAAATATAATGGGTATTTAGGAATCGCCCTGTCTGTCTGTTCGTTCGTCCATCCATCCACCACACTTTTTGGGCGCAGCTCTCAATCACTTAACCACTTCAATGATTTGATGAAAATTAAGACAAAAGAAGGACACTAAACACAAGTGTTCATAATTGAATATAATAATTGTCCGATGCCACGAAGGGAAGGTGATTTCAACATTTCATTTATTTTCAGGAAAAGGAATGGGGTATTATTTGTTTCTTTGCAACAGTTACATGAAGTTTGAAGAAATGATTTCTCTCGGTCCTACTCACTTGCATTAATTTACTTTATGTGACGTTTTTGTTTCAGTCATCATGAAGAACATAATCATCAGAAATCTTTATGCCGTTGGGATGCACCATTGGGGGCCCAGAGAATTAAGTGTTGGTCCATTGTATTATTGCTGTTTTGAGGAGGACAATCCAAAGGATCCAAATGCAGTTGCAATATTTAGTGATAAACAAAGACGTCATCGTGTTGCTTATTTTAGGCGTGAAGATGCCGCATTTCTTTGTCAATTCTTCAAAAGAAACATTGTTTAGGGCATTGCTATGTTCGTGCCAAATCTACTCCCAATAAGTTTACTAAATTGGCAAGACCGATGCAGAATTGTTCTCTGTCCTAATAACTATGCTGAAGAAGTCAAAGTGCCAAACTATGAACATAAAATTTGGTAGTCGATTTAGCTTTATATAACAGTTTAACAAAATGCAAATTCATTTGCGCATTAAAAGATTTATTTGTAGACAGTAAAATTTTAGGTACATTACTGAAAGTTTTCAGGATTATGCCAGATTTCCAAATTTTAATCTCGTTTATTGTTCTCTGTGTATCGCTTAATTAAAGTTATAAAAGTGATCACTTTTTCTAAACTCCGGAATTTTGGCTCTTTTACCACCAGTGTATAAAATAAAAAAAAAATAGATTATCACATGCTCTAATCTTATACATATACACGTTGATACAGTGAAACAAGTGAAACTACAGGTGTTTTGGGGTTATGGATTATATTTTACTTTTTTATGTTGAGGATATTGAATATTCCATATTAGGGTTATGGGTGATTGTTTTCCGGATATCTGTTGGAATAACGGATACCGTGCAAGTTGTTATTTTGACAGGTTGCAACTTTCGCGATTTCCTTCAAATTATTTGATTTTTGAGGAATGATTTCTTACCATTTATTGCAATAAGTGTCCTATAATTGTAATAGTATGCAATTTTAGAGTAGCAACAGGCGCGGATATAGGCAATTAGAAAAAGGGGATTCCAATTGGAAATGAAAGGAATTTTCGCCGGGCGGAGCAAGGCGCGACAATTTTTTGGGGTATTTCTTAAAAACAACATGATATTCGTTAAAAAATACATGATTTCCCAGAATAAGGGGGTTCCAACTTCAAACCCCCTGGATCCGCCAATGGGCAAGAATAATCGCAAAAAAGCAAAAATTAAACAACCGCGAAATAACCACTCATACGGTATATAAATATCAAAGCTCCGATGGAGCTGAAACTCGAAAGCCCTGAAAATCTACACGTGGCAAAATTTCGTAGTCATCCAAAGAACTGCTGCATACGTTTGCATGTATTAAGTTGTTCCGTAATACGTGAAAATAATCGGATTGTGTGATTTCGTATGTATGTCGATTGTGCAATACACAGGTAAACAAATGTTATTTAAGCAATTTATTTTGAATAAAATTATTAATGTTTCGAAGAGTGTACAAAGGGAGGTAAATCAAACATACAGACCGATGCATTATGCAACTGCGCGGCAGGCTGGTTGATCCGAGACGCAATATGATAAAACGATTAATTAGATAAACATGTATATTGTTTTCAATTTAACATCTCAACACCGTATTCAACTCAAGAAAATGAAAAAAATTTAACTTAAATACACAATGTATAAGATTTTGATAGAAACTTGCAAACTATATTTTATCGGAAGCACGAAGATCACATTTTAGAGCTGTTAATAGGTTTGAAGCCTCACGTGATTTTTTCTTGTCATATTAAGAACTCTCCGCCTTCGGCGTACGAGTTAATAAAGGGATATGGAGTATTGATTCCTCTATTCAAGGCTCGTTGGTTTCTGCTAAAAGTGCAAGTTCTAGGGGCCAAATATGTCTCTTATCGTATATGTTCCTTTTGAAATACATAAGTAAACGAACATGAGACGGAATACATTTATACACGCGAAGAAACTGTGGTAAATGTTCTCTTCATCTTGAGTCATTTCAATCAGTTAATCAGTTCTAATTGGTTTAATTGTAGATTCATGTATAGGGATGAGAATAAAAAGGGATTGGTCAGAAAGCTCCATGTCGAGCGCAATAGCAGCTGTAAAATCGGGGATGTCAATAATAAAAGAAAGGCTGCTCAAATTATAAAATTCCAAAGTCAACCCCTAGCAGACCGAACAAGCGGGAGAGTAGTGGAGGGTTCAAAGATGGGCAGACCATCATTTTTAGCAAAATCAACAGAACAGGAAATTATCAATGTAGCAAATACAAGACCCGACATTGGCATTGGATTTTCAAAATTTAATTTTATGAGATTTACTGGGATACTGGCACAAAAAATGGGAGAGGCTTTAAGTATGGAAAACCGTCAAACACGTGGTGGAGGCGGCTTAAACTTAGACTTCCAAATTTCTCCTTAAGATCCCCTGAAGCAATCGCAACAATTCGCCACGATGCCATGTCATGTAATCGGTTTTCTTAATATTTTACTTCTTTGAAAGATGTTACTGAAAAACACAATTTTAATAGTTTTCCGGAACATGGATGAAACAGGTATAACCTTGTTTCACAAACCTGCCCGTGTGATTGCCAAGATAGGATCCAAAACCGTCCATGGTAAAGCGTCAGGTACTAGGGAAACTATAACTGTAATTGCATGCGTAAATGCAAATGGAGATTATATACCTCCTCACTTCATTGTTCCCGGTAAAAGCAAAAAAGAAAAAAAAAAAAAAAAACACTGCATGGATTTGATCTTGAGGCCGCTGATGGCTCGCCTATCGCAGGTGCTAAATTTTCAGTATCTGACAGTGGCTGGACCAAAGAGGGCATTGGTCAGCTTCGGTTTTCAGAAACATTTAATTAAGGCACTTGGACCTGAGCGTCCTCAGCTTTTGGTTTTCGTTGGTCACTCCTCACATAACAACATTGAGTTTATAGAGTTAGCCCCAAAAGAGAATATTATACTGTTTGAATTACCAAGCCATACTAGTAACAGGACCCAACCCCTTGATCGGTTCGTATCTAAATCACTCCAGGCAAATTGGAATTCAGAACTGGACACATTTGTAAAAATGACTGGAATAACAGTGGGTCATGCTCAGTTCGTCAAAAGTTTTGGAAAGGCATGGGGGAAATCAATGTCCCGTCAAAACATAGTAAATGGATTTAGATCCACCGGAATCAGTCCATTCAACCCGAATGTCATTCCAAATGATACTAATATGTTATATTACACAACTCCCCCACCGACTATTTTTTCGTACCTCAAAAATAGTCGGTAGTGGAGTTGTGTAATATAACATATTAGTATTGTGTTTAAAAAAAAACAGCCAGAGGTGTAAAAAAGCTACACAAAAAAAATTATAAAAATTTTTAATTACCCGGGGGTACACCGAAGAAGAAATTGTAGTGCGGGTCTAACACAGTATAAAAAAAATTTTTTAAATTGAGTCATCTGTAATTCTTGACTATGGAAAGAACCTATAATTTCTTCACCTTTTAAATCTTTTATTTTATAAGTAATAGGGTTTGTATTTAAAACTTTTTCAATTACAAATATTTCTTTTGTCTATCGAGTTGTATAACCCTTTTCAAAATGACCTTTCTTTTTTGTTATTCTCACACGATCACCTACTTTGAATTTAGGTTTTTTTGACTGGATTAAATCTTTTTCTGGATATAAATTTTTATACACTCTTGATTGATTTTTAGATTTACTTGCTTCAACTGGTGTCATTTTAATTGAAGAATGCAACGTATTATTATAGTTTTTAACTAATTTATCTAATACATCATAATATTTAAATGTTCCAGAGGCAGTAAAATATCTATACATATTTTGTTTCATTGTTCCTATCCAGCGTTCAACTACACTAGATTTTTCTTCATTCTCAGTTGAATATAACTTTATGTTATTATCTTTTAACAATTCTTTTACTTGTCGATTATAGAATTCAGATCCTTTATCTGACCAAATGTACATTGGTTTTCTTTCTTTAAATATTTTTTTAAATGCTTCACTTACAGTTACTCCCGTTTTATTTTTCAACGGAACTAACCACCCATATTTACTAAATACATCTATAACCGCTAATAAATATTTATAATGTTTATTTTGTTTTGAGTATTTTTGCATATCTACTAAATCAACCGCCCATGTCTGATCAACAGAATGAACATAAACACGTCTTTTAGGAAAAACACTTACAACTCTGCGGTGTAATTCGTCTGCTAATTTATTTGTTAGATTTGTAAGTACCATTTTTAAATAATAAAAATTGTTTTCTTAAAAATGACAGAAGGAAAAATCTGTACGAAATGTAAAGAATATAAACTATTAATTAAGTATCATAAAAATACATTTAAACCATTAGGTGTAAACTCACATTGTATACAATGTAGAAAACAATTAAAGAAATACATTATCAAAATAATAAAGAAAAATATAAACAATCTTATCAAAAATTTATGGAAAGAAATCCAGATTTTCAAAGTAATTATTATTTTAGAAATAAAATGTAATAATTAAAAATCTTTCTCTAAAAATGGCTCCTAAAAATAAAAATTATGTTAAAGAGCTTATCAACAAAAGTGGTGTTAATATAGATAATTATTTTAAAAAGATTAAACCATATGTTAAAAGATTAGTTTTATCATTTCCTAATGTGAAATTTAATATTATTATAAAAACTATTTATTCAAAACCTATAGCTATAGAGGCTGAAAAAATAGAAAGACATTATAATAGTGGATTCATAAGACTTCACGCACAAAATGAATTTAATAAAATATATAATTCTATTATAAAAAATTATAAAGTATGGGAAGAAGAACATCAGGGAAAAGAATCTGGTTTAATATTTTATGAAATAGAAAACACAGAAGTTAAAGTTGTTAGAGTAAAAAGTTTAAATGGATCTTCTTATTTTGATTTAGGAATAAAATTTAATAGTTTATTAAATATACAAAATAATGATGACTACTGTTTTGCTTATAGTGTAATTGCAGGAATACTATATAAATTAAAAGAAAAACCTGATGAACATAAAGAATATTCCGATATATTTAAAAAAATGAATAAAAACCCCGCAAGAGCATCAATTTATAAACCTTTTTTAGATAATATTAATACAAAAAATATCAAATTTCCGATGAGTATAAATTCAATTGAAAGATTTGAAAAACAAAATACAAATATAGCTATAAATGTATTTGGAATTGAAAAAGAACTTTTTAATCCTGATGATAAAAAATTTATTAAATTAAATCAAGAAAAAAATTTACGAAATATATATCAAAAATATAGAAGTGAATTTAAAGATAGAGATTATGTTATAGACCTATTATATGTAAGTTTAGATGATAAAAAACATTATTGTTTAATAAAAAATTTTAATGCTTATCTTAATCATAATCATAATAAAAGATATCATTGTAGAAATTGTATTACTGCTTCATATACTACTGAAAAAGCTTTAGAAAAACATAAAAAGGATTGCTTTAAAAATAAACCATTTAAATATAAAATGCCCAAAGAAGGAAGTAAGTGTGAATTTAAAAATTATCATTTTAAATTAAAACTCCCATTTGTTGGATATGCGGACTTTGAAGCAATTAATATAAAGTTAAATTATATGGATGTTGATCTTCGAAAACACATTAATAAATTAAGAATAAAAAGTAAATCACATAATGTTAATTCAAAAATAAAAAATATGATTATTAATAAAATAATAAAAGAAGGAGAGTTAACTGAAAAAAGAGCAAAAACAGTTTATCATAAATACATTAATAATGAAATAAATAATGAAGAAACAAAAAAATATATAGATAAAATTAAAGAAAAATATATTGAAAAATATTTTAATAAGTTGATAGATAAAATTTTCGATAAATGGGTTAAAGATGAAAGACCCATAGAAATAAGTGATTATGAAATAAATAAATATTGTGAAATGAATAAACTTAAAAGGAGAAAGATTGATATTAATAATCTACGAAATAAAATAAAAAGAGAAAACATTAAATTATCTTTTAAAGATAATACAATAAATTTACAACAACAAAAAGTAGTTTCTTATAATTTACAATTAGTTTCTCAATATCCTAATGTTATACAAAATAAAAATATTAACCATGAACCTAGTGAAAATGCTGAGGAAGATTTTGTTAAAACATGTTTACATTATAAAGATAAAATTAAATGGGCTTATTATCATGCAGAAAAGAAATTTAAAATATCAAAAGAGAAAAAAGAAGAACTATATAATACTTCTGATTGTTGTTATATGTGTAAAAAGGAATTAGAAAGAAAAGAAAAAATAATTGAACATAACCATTTATCAGGTCAATTTAGAGGAATTCCCTGCTCTAGTTGTAATAGCTTAGAATCTAGAGATGGAAAACAATTCCCATTCTTTTTCCATAACGGGAGCGGATATGACTTCCATTTTTTAACAGAAGAACTACTAAAACATGAAAAGAAATACAATCAAGTAAAGGTATTACCAAAGGATAGTGAAAATTACATATCAATAACATTTAAGGATGCATATTTTAAGTTAGTTTTTAAAGATAGTATGAGATTTTTACTGAGTAGTATAGATAACTTATCTAAAACATTAAAAGATGATCAATATAAAATACTTAAAAAAGAATTATTTATTCATGTTAAAAATCAATTATTTGGATTTTATAATAATGAATTTAGTAAAGAAATGAAAATGCATGAAGAAAGAGACGAAAAATTAATTGAGCATTATACAAATCTTTCATTTGAAGATTTAAAATATCATGAGTATAACGAAAGTGAAAAGAAATGGGAAAGAAGTTTTAAAGGTGTATTTCCATATGATTATTTTGATTCTTTAGAGAAATCAAAAAATAAATTTTTCCCAGATAAAAAAGAATTTTATTCTATATTGAATCAAAAAGATATATCAGATAAAGAATATAATCATGGAAAAAAGATATTTGATAGATATTGTGAAACATTTAAAGATTACTTAAGGCTTTATCAAAAACTAGATGTGTTAATATTAACCGATGTATTTGAGAATTTTAGAGAACTATGTTTAAAATATTATGAAATAGATCCAGCTTATTGTTATTCAGCACCTGGTTTATCATGGAATGCAGGATTAAGATATACAGGAATAAAATTAGATTTGATAAATGATATAGATATGTTAAATATGATTAAAAAAGCTATTAGAGGCGGATTTTCCGGGGTATTAGGAAAACGTTATGTTGAAGCAAATAATAAATTTACTAATAAAGAAAAA
>MJUU01022349.1:20492-45217 GCA_002080025.1 Modiolus philippinarum | reverse complement strand
AAAAAAAATAAAAGAAAATTTAGATACATCTAATTATCCAAAAGATCATCCTTTGTATTCAACTGTAAATAAAAAGGTAATATGTAAATTTAAAGATGAATTAGGAGGACAAATAATGACAAAATTTATTGGAATAAGAAGTAAAATGTATGGATATGAATATATAGATTTAAGCAAAGTTGAATTTAAATGTACAGCAATGGGAGTAAAAAAACAACTAAAAAAGAATTAAATTCTGAATCATATACAAGTTGTTTATTTGAAAAAAAAAAATAATTCATAAAACAATGTTTAATATAGTACATAAGAAACATAAAATATATCTAAATGAGATGATTAAAATTGGGTTATCACCCTTTGATGATAAGAGATATATCTTAGATAACGGAATAGATACACAACCTTATGGTATTGAATCTTTACATTTTATTTAATTTCCAAGCAACAAAACCAGTCAATGCCATACCACCAACAACAAATACAATTTCTCTTTTTTTCTGTTCTTCTGATGGTGTATAAAAATCACTTAATTCTGGTTTAAGATCTAAAACTGAATTTGAGGGTAAATTCAATTGTTTACCCGTAACATTATAATATTCTCTCATAGCTTGATCAACATCATCATAAGTTTGAACGGCATGATTTTCTCTTTTTAATTGTTTATTAATATAATCTAATCTTTGAATTCTTCTTTTATTCCATTCTTCTGTTTCTTTTTCTAATTTTTCTATTGCTTTATCGTGTCTTATTTTTTCTTCCTTTGCATCACTACCCATATGTGAAAATAAATAATTACTACCAGAAAATGCCAAAGCGTTCGTCATTGCCCCACCTAACATCATTGCTAAAGCACTTGCAATTTTTAAGAAAATAAAATTTGTTTATTACTTCATAATATCAGCAGGTAAAAGGCCTTGCTTAATCAACATGTCTTTTGTTGACATTGCAAGCACTATATCAATGGATAACATAAAAATATCATTCATGTTAAAATCTACTTTGGGTGCTGACCTTCTAAATACTTTTTTACCTATTTCCGAATATCCAACTGTTAACAATGTTTCCACTCCAGCATGATATAACATATTTGCTATTTGTTTTCCGTCTTTTGGTGTTGCCATTTTTATATATTAAATTTTTAATTTTTTTAATTTTTTTAATTTTTCAATTCTTCTATTTCTTTTTCAAGTTTATCATGTTTTATTTTTTCTTCCGTTTCTTTTTTTAATTCTTCTTTTATTTCTTTTTTATATGATTCACATAATTTTAAAAAATTATTTATAATTCCTAAATATAACGCTGAAAAAATTAAAACGTCTATAATTTTTTCTATTTTTCCCATTTAAAAAAAAAATAAAATTAGTTAAATTTAAAAGGATCAATTTCTTTTTGTTTTTCTGGTTTTTCAATTGGTTTTTCTTTACCTAACATGATTTATGGTTTTTCTCTTTGTTTATAAAAAAACAACCCCAATCCACCTACTACCCCAATTGATAAACATAGTGGTAATATGTTCCAATTTTGTTTGTTTGTTGGACGTTGATGATGAAAAGAATATGTAGTTTTATCATCTTTTGTTATTTGAGGTGGACCAGCTTGTTTTAATTCTATGTTTTCTTTTTTTAATTTTTCTTCTTCTTCTTTTCTTAATTTAGCTTTTATCTTTCTTGCTTCTACACCTTTCTTACCAGCGGCTACTCGTTTTGGATTTTTTTGTTGAGGTTTTTTAGGAGGGGACTGTTCGCTTCGCTCGCTAGATTCTTCTTTTATTTCTTCTTTGTTTTCTTCAGAATTTTCACTCGTCATTTTTTATGTCATTATTTTAATCTTTTTTTATGTCATTATTTTCATCTTTTTTTTTGTAAATTAATATGTCTTGCCGTTGTTAAAATCGCAGTAAAAGGGGCAAGATACATCCCATATCTATAATACAGTTCACAACATACATTAGTTAAAGCGTGATTGATAAAAGGATCTTCCCCTAAATCTTGCATTAAATTTGGTGGATTAACAACATTAAAGTACTTTGATACACCCATAACATATAAGTTAATAAAAGAGTTTCCTAATGTCTTGGTCATACTAGCCCCTAATCTTGCTTCATATTTACAACATAATTTATGTATTTGTTCTGGTGTCATTGTATCAATTTCTGACAATTGTAATTCTTTACCCAGATATTGCTTACTACCCCCGCCAGCAACAACGGCTGATAATCTTTCACGTTTTTTTTTTCCAATAGGGAACTGCTCACTTCGTTCGAATCAATATTTATGTTTTCATTGATTTGCTCAATTGGAAATTCTTCAACGTTCATTTTATATATTTTATTTTTAAGTTTAAAAAAATTAAATACAAAATAACCAACTAATGATAATACTGCAGTGTTTGTTATAATTGTTAGTATTTCTAATAGCATTGTTTTTTATTGCTATTTTTTGCTTTATAACTTAATCATTTTTTAATCATTTCTTAAGCATTTCTTAATCATTTTTTAATCATTTCTTAAGCATTTCTTAATCATTTTTTAATCATTTCTTAATCATTTCTTAATCATTAGTTTTTTTTCTAATTTAGAAATACTAAATCATAAGCATGATATTTATTTTTTTTATTGTTGTTACTTGGTTTCAACCCTAGTGGTCTTACATAAAAAGGAGTATTTTTGTTTTCTATCTTTTCAGCGAGATGAGAAGGACACCAAACTTGACCATTATTTTCGACAGATAAAATTACGTTCTTACCAAAACATGTATTAACATATTTATAATCAGTGATTTTGTAAATTTTATCAAATTTTAAGCCGGTCCATTTTTGTGTATTGTGATCTTTTTGTTTTTTTAACAATCTATCAAATTCTTCTCTCTTCATTTTTAAAGAAATAAAATTTAATTAACTCTTTGCTCTCCTATTTTTTATTCCTTTTTCCTGTGTAACTGATGACAAGTTTTTAATTTTTTTATTGCTTTTTATTGCTATTTTTTTTGCTTTATAACTGACTTAATCATTACTAAAAAATTGTCTTCATCAAGTAACCAATAACCAGTAGGTGAATCTATATTTAATATTAATTTACGGTGTTTATTTTTTTTAAGTTCTTCTTTTATTCTTTGTCTTTCTTCCCAACTCTCTATAACATCATTTTCCTCTAAACAATTGTAAAAACTTTTTTTGTCTTTTGTACGAAATAAACATAACCATACTGTTTGTTCTCTTAAATCTTTTAACACTGAATTATATTTTTGTGTAATAACCCATACCGATTGCTCAGCGTGTCTTCCCGAAAATGCAAGTTCAGACAGCATATCATTTTTCTTTTTTATTTCTTTTGTTGCACTGCAGTCATCAATAATATATAATGTTGGATGTCCTGTATATTTTTTAAAGAACATTCGTAATAATTCTTGTAATTTTTCTTCGTTTTTACAAATAGGATTTACTAATGTTAAATTTTTTGTTTTTGGATTTCTAACATCACCAATCCATTCACGATTTTTATATGCCTTGTTCCATTGAATGGTTGGACAAAGTATAACTATATATTCGAATACCTGACGATATTCTGTTTCTAACAAATCAAGAACAAATTCTGTTTTTCCACAGCCAGTTCTACCACAAATAATAGCGCAATGAGGGTATTTTGGAAATTCTATGTTTACATTATTATCCATTTTTAAAGAAACTAAAGTTGTTTACTTTATAAATAAAATAAAAAATTAAGGGTCGTACTTAATAATTTACTTCTTTAAATCTTCCATCTTTAAAATTGATTTGTGCATCTTGTATGACAAAAAGATAAACATTTATCGGTTTATCAGCTCCTTCTTTTTTCATTATTTGAATTGTAATACCTTCAGAGGCATTCTCAATTCTTGTACCTGAACCGTGTAATGAGTTATCATCCGTTGAACGTAAATCTAACCATAATGCATAATTAGTTGTTAAGTATTTTTCTAATGTAGTATCGGATAAATTTAATTTTTTTGCTGGTATATTTGTTTCTTTATTTCTTTTTGAATTCAGAGCAAAAAATCTATTTATTTCATCCCACTGTTGATAAGCTTTCATTCCTTGACTGTATAGCTGATTTGGAACACCTTCTATTGTCATTTCTACTTTTGTTATATTTGGATTATAATAAGTCTCTGTACTTGTTCTTTCAGGGTCTTCGAACAACATTAAAATAGCTTTCATACTTCTAGCTGGAACATTTAAATTAATATTCCACAATGTATCTTTTTTGTTTTTGGTTATTTTTCTATGTCTTAATATCCTGTCATATAATACAACCATCTTACCATCAACTTGATCTCTTATATCTCTTGCTAATGCAGTGTTAGAAACCATATCAAATTCTAAACAAATGTTTTTGATTATATAACTTGCAGATGTATCTGTTGATTTGATGACATTACTATAATTATTAAATGTAAGTTCATATTCAAGTCTATCACCAAGACCTGATTGATAAAAAGGCATATGACTTTCTAATAGTTCAAAGTCAAGTGGTATACAAAATCTTGAACCATAGGCTGTTGCAATTGCTTGATCTCCTGCATTTGTTGTTGCATCATCTGATCCAACTCTATGTTTTAACATGTTTTCAGTACCAATACTTTGATATGCCATATTTTCTCTTTCAGTTGTAGATTTCCATAAATCTACATAACAATGATATATATCGCTATCTTCAATTGACAAAAATTCATTACCACTTATTTTAATTGATGTTTTTTTAACTATTGCTCTTCCAATGTTTTGATAAATAGTTGCATTATCATCTGTAGATTTGAGTTCTATTTCAAAAGCTAACCTGGTTGTTCCAGGAACAATAACATCATTACTACTTAGATTAGGAAATCTTACTAATAACTGTTGTTTTGATCAATAGTTGAAGGATTATTAGTTATTTTTTTGACGAATACCTCTCACACCAAATTGTTCTCTTAATTTTCTGTAAGGATTTAATTTTTCTCCGTAAGCCTCCATTTTTAAGGATTAAAAATTGATAATTCAATTATTACTGACACTAAAGTATTGATACATAAAGGACTATCACTCTTACTCATAAAACTTATTCTATCTCCAGCGTTAACCTTTAAAGGGGTATCAAAGTTTTTATAATTATGATATTCATAAACAGAATCATCCAATTCTATTCCATGCCAAGTTATTCTATCATTAACACTCACAATGACAGTTAAACTATCTTTACCTGTTTTTAAACTTATTAAACTAATACCTAATATCTTTCCTGGATAGTTCATTACATATTCACTCCCCCCAGTACCAAAATTAAACATTTGATTAAATTTCAACAGGCCATTAATACCAGCGAATATACATATTGTGTTTCTGTCTGGTATATTTATAATTTTGTTAAATAATAAATTATTATTAATTTCCATTACTTGAAGCTCGTTCCTCATTTTTAATATTTCCGATGCATCTACGTGTTTTTTTTAACTCCAAATATACTCATTTTTATTATAAAAATTTTTAGCGAAGCGGTACCCTTAAATAATTTCTAAAACACATTTAATTGGAAAACTATTTCTTATTTTTTTATTATCATCATCACTTATTTCTAATTTTAATTCATGTATATCACCATTTACTAAACGCTTATATCCAGGATGTTCAAAATTTATCGTTATTACATCTCCAAACTCTTTATTCTTAACTGGAATAACAGCCAATAATGTACTCGGCATACCATCAAGATAATTATTAGAAGTGCTTACTTGTTCTAAATGTACATTCAACGTTTTATAAATAGCAAAATCTATGGGTCTGTTTCCATAATGTTTTTCATTGGGTGTGAATATTTTTGTTTTAGTAAATCCTAACATATATCTTAAACTTTTACTTATCTTTAATTCAACAGGAGTAGTTAATAAAGCAATACCATTTGTTTCATTTACGGACAATTCCATATTTTCTTTTATAAATAAATCCGCTATTTGTTTAAAACTATAATAACCATCTATAAGTTTTATGGGTCTCTCCCCAGTTTTTTTTTATATGTTCATCTGAAATATTATCCCAACTTACGCAATATGTTATTTGTTTTAAACCTATACGTTTATTACCATCTCTGTTATCAATATATTGTTGTAAGTTTATTGTTTCATCAATATTTGAAATAGTATGATACATTTTTAGGGTAAAAAATGAATAAAAAATTTAAATATAATCCTAATGCATCGTATAATCCTCACACTAAATATTCTGAAAAAGATATAATCCTTGTTAATCAATTAATATTTGTAAATCAAAAAGAGAATTTTGAAACAACTTTTCCCGATTTATTTCAAAAATATCAAAACCCACCATTACACAGAAATGAACCATGGAATACATGGATGCATTCTTCGTTTGATTGGTGGCAATGTCAATTAAACTTTGCAGTCTGGTGTGCAAGTACGGGGTGTGGTGTTTCTTATGATAATCATATAAAAAACACTTCAAATTTAACCCAAACGATTTATATGTTTCACTTATATTATTGTATTGCCAGAATCTTAAAAGAACTTAAATCACCTTTACCAACTGATTCTTCTTTCTGTTATTTCAAAAATCCCTATGATAAAGCTGCATATCAAAAAATATGTAATGAATTTCAAATTTCTCCTCATACAGATTGGAGAAAAAATTAGAAACAGCTTGTCATGGTTTAGGAAGTTTTACCCAATACTATAAACCGAGTGCTGAATATAGAATGAATCATTCCCAGAATGGACCATTATTAAATGAAATAGATTCTATTAAGCATACAATAGATATAAATATGGCTTGGACGACATTTATTTTAGATAAATCAGAAGGTTTTACAAAAGTAGGCATTGAACGTATTAATGAAAGTATAAGAACCTTTGTATGGGCTTTATTAGGAGCACAACCTCAAACACGTGTAGATATACTAAAAATAGGTACAGGATTTGACGCTCAAAAACAATTCTTAGCAAACGTTCAAGATACTATTAATAGTCCCATAGATTTACCCTCTCAGATATCTCATTATGAACGAGTATTAAAATTCGCTAGGAGTAAAGTAAATTATGTCTATGGTATTAGGTTATATATGTCTCCAAGTGATATGAGATTACAAATTGGAACAATTGTTGGTTATAATAACAAAATTGTAATCGCAACAAAAGATCAAAAACTAGGCTTTAACGATGATATAAATAATAAACACGTTGAACAGGTTTCTAATTCTTTAGATAAATTATATGGAACAAAACCCTGTTCATGATATTCCAAAAACCTTCTAATAAAATCGTTCAAGATAAACCGAATATAGAACATGAAGAAAATAAACAAGCAATATTATTTGGAAGTGTTGTATTAGGTATTGTAGGACTAATCATTTATAAGATTTATTAATTTTATTTTTTTAAATATTCCCTGGCAGCAGCATACAATAAACCAACCACTAAAACAAGTAAAGCCCATAAATTATTTGCAAACCAATTTACTACGTCTTTTGTTGCATTTAACAACCAAGACACAATAGCACCGATAATTCCTGGCAATGCAGCTGCTGCTTTTCCTGCAAGATTAGCTAGTAGTTTTCCAAGATTTTTTAATTGTTTTTTTATCCAATCTTTTGCATCTGTTTTATCTGAAGGAGGTGGAAGACTACTTCCGCTACCGGAAGGAATAATTGCATCAACAATAACACCAATAATCATCCCAAAAGCAGTTAAAACACTAACTATTGTTATTCCTTCTTCTTTAAATAATGTTTTAATTCTTTCCCTTTATGTTGTGTCTTCGTTTAATATTTTATGTATTGTCTGTTTAATTCTATCTACCTGCTTACGATTAATATTCATTTTCTCCAGTCTATCTATCTTTTTAAGTAGTTCATCTTTATTAATATCAATTTCCTCCAGTCTTGAACTTCTATTCATTTCCAAATCTATTATTTCTTTTCTTATTTCCTCTTTTTCCTCTTCAGTTTTAGCTTGTTCTAATTCAGTCTCTTTCTGTTCTATTTTATTATCTATTTTAGTTAGTTTTGCTTTATTAAGTTTATAAGCTTCTTCAACTGTTGTAAACGCTTTCATTATACCATTCATTTCTCTCATATCTACATCTGTTTGTGTTTCCGAATAGACCGCTGTTTCTGGTGGTTCTTGTGCTTTTTTAGCTTTAGTAGTTTTTGATTTAGATTTAGATTTAGAAGATGAAGATGTATAATCACTTAAATTTAACAATTCTTTAATTGCACTTGTCCCACCCATGCCAAGTCTACCTTCTAAAGTACTAAGAGCAATAAAACCAGTTCCTTTTTTAACAGTAAGCTGAATATCAGGTTTATCAGCAACCTTTAAATAAAGTATTTTTAAATCTTTATCAACATCAAATTTTGAATAATCAATATATTCCGGTATATATCCTTCATTTTTCTCTATTTGTTCGTAAAATTGATCAACAAATGATTTTATTTGGTCTTTCGTTATTTTTTTTTTGTAATTTAGTATTACTACCGACATCATTAATAGTATCTAAACGATTCTGCCTAGTTATCTCAAATTCATTATCTTGAAAAGAAGTTTCTTCTTGAAGTTCATTATCATCATCATACTCATCCTGTCTACCAGAATCCTTCATTTCAATTTCTCCTCCTTCAGCCATTTTATAATTAAAATTTTTATTCATATTTTGGTGGAGGGTCATTAACTATAGTAATTTTAATTTTATTAAAGAAAATTAGAAATTTTCCATTTTTTTTAATTCATTTATTACTCTTGCTTCTGTTTCTTCTATTAATTTTTTTCTTTCACTGTCATTTAATACTGTTTGTGTTTGTTTTGTTCGTATAGTTTCTTTCATTTCATTATATTTTTCTAATTCATCTAAAATCAATTTAAATTCATTTTCATTTATCTGTCCATCAGTTAAAGATTTTGATATTAAATTTTTTATACTGTTTAGTTTACATTCTGCCATGATTTTAATTTCGTAATGTTTTTTTGATTTTGTTGTAAGTTTACGTCTAATAAGTTTAACACAAGCAACTAAACCTCCACACGCAACAGCTGTAATTTGTATAGGAAGTAAAAAAGGAAAAGCTATTCCAACACCAGCTAAAATAACAGATATTGAAATTAAAGTCGTGTCTACGCCATCCGTTGCATTAACTCCTCGTTTATATTTTTTGTATAGTGATTTACGTTTATCTCTCTCATTTATTAATGTTTTTTCTATTTCTGTTATTTTTTGTAGTCTATAATTTTGTCCATCTTCTGTAGGTAATTCTGGATATAATGGTAAATCTGGGGCCGTTGGTTGCTTCATTTTTAAGGGTATTTTTTGTTAATTACAGTTTAAACAAAATTTTCGTTTGACATGACAAACAAAAAGGCAAGACATAAAAAACATACGAAGCCATTTAAATCTCAAATTTATACATTTAAACATCAACAATCCAATTACACATTCATTATTGATATACAATGTACTGACATCGCATTGATTTTTGTTGATTACAATACGCTATTTATAAGACATGAGTTTTAAATAGACTACTTCAATTTAAATGACAAACCAAGCGTACTGTAAACTGGCTGTTTATTGACAATTACCGGGTAATACAACTTTCACAACAGAGTTATCTAACTTTCATTATGTATTACTCGGTAATTCATATTTTAATTTTCTTCTTTTTGTGTATATATGTTAATTTTTTTATTGTGTATTACTCGGTAATTCATATAATTTTTTTCTTTATTGTGTATTACTCGGTAATTCATATTATTTTTTTCTTTATTGTGTATTACCCAGTAATTCATATTATTTTTTTCTTTATTGTGTATTACCCAGTAATTCTTTAATTGCTGAACTTCCGGAATTTTTTTTTTTGGGAGGGGGGTCAACAATTTTTTTATCACTTTTTCTGTGTAACTATTTTCTCTTTCAGGATGTTTTTTTTTTCTTTTTTTTTTAAACACAATACTAATATGTTACATTATCCACCTCCACTACCGACTATTTTTGAGGTACGAAAAAATAGTCGGTGGGGGAGTTGTGTAATATAACATATTAGTAATGATGCTTATATGCCATCTGAAACACTGTGACCATGCAGCAGAAACTAGCACACTGCAAACTGCTTGCACTGTTAACGAAATAGAATCAGAGTCGATGGCAAATGGAGACAATGTCACTACCATTGATGTAAGCTTGCCCGAACAAACATATTCACAAGAAACAAGTTCCAGTTTAATCACATTATCAGTTCCGCTCAACACAGACGGGCTTGTTGATCTACCTTTAATGTTAGATCCAAACGGAACGCTTATATCTACAGATGCAAAATCAGTCGATGAAAAACTTCTCCATGAACTAACCAGTCCAGAATCAATAAATAACGAAGCAAATGGCACGGAGATAGCCATATATTCGGAGACACTAGTAGAATGCACCGATAAAAAAGCTCTCAAGATGCTAGAATCCACTATGTCATCGGATATCATTCTCAAGTTTTCAGCGGCTCTTTTGTCAAATCAGGATATAAAACATCCTTTGTTCCAAACATGGAAAATGTATAAACTCAGGGAAAGTCAAAATAAGGGAAGTTCAAATACAAATGTTCAGTCGGTCGCACAAGAATTCTTTCCAATGCCTGTCAAAAGCACCAAACGGAAGCCACTGAAAGAATCATACTTCGTTATATCGGCAGATGACGCATACAAAGAAAACATAAGCGACATAGAAAAACGAAAATGTCTGAAGGAGGAAAAAGAGTACAAGAAAATCGAGATGGATAGGAAAAGAAAACAAAACAAAGTAGAAAAAGTAAAAACACCTTTAGTACCTAAATGCTTTGTTGAAAGCGAAATTCTTGTTTTGTAAATCTTTTCAGTAAATAACAGATACTAAAAACACATATAACAGACTGTTGTTATTTCTAAATTGTGATGGATTGTAAGCGTACTTAGCCAATTGTTTTATGACCCCCCCCCCACACACACAAACACACACACCGATTTCTGCTCAACAGAAAGTCTAGAATTTCTTATAACTAATGAGCAATTGCACATTGCTGAAGGTCTCGTCACAATGCTAATTTATTGGTATTGGTATAAGACTGTCGGTTTGTTATGTCTCTTGTATTTTCCGTGTATTGTTGGATGGGATATTAGGCTTACCGTGCAAACAATTGATGAAAGGTTTAACCGTGTACTGAATTTGGTTTTTTTGTGGTTTGCCATGCAATGATAGGTTCTCTAACCACGGATTGATACCTTTCTTGACCACAAGCCTTCTCATTGGTGTCTTTGATAACCTGATTATTAAATAACAAAATACCGAAGTGACTGTTAATTTATTTTCTGCATATGCGCATTTCGACAACTTATGTCTCATCAGTGCAGATCAAACCAAAACATTTGGAAGTCCATTAACCGAAAAATGTGAGAACAAATGAGCAAAAGGAACAAAATAGAAAAGCCAAATTTCAGCTAAGGACAGAGCTATACATTGGCGAATGAGATGTACTGATCCGCAAATATTAGAAAAGGCAATCATACATTGGGGCGGATTTTGTCAAAACATAAAGTATACAATGGGGCAGAAAAAATTTTACAATGGGGCGGATGATATTTATTTCACCTGTTTATTGAAACAACTATTAATTAGGGTTCATGTACTTACCGATGACAAACGTACAAAATTTTCTATGTTCTCAAGCTAAATAGAGCTAGGATCACAAATGATGGCAAAAGAACCTAGCTCCTTTCATCATTATTTGAAGACTAATTTCTTCTCTATACATATTATGCTATTTTTCCTTTCATATATGTAAAAATTGTATTTTACTTTATACATCAAAAAGGATTTTAAGTTATTGACAACAAATGTTCGAGGATTGAATAAATATTTATTTCAACAAATGGGAAACTGAAGAAAAATGAAAGAACACGCCTTGAACTCCGAAGTTTCTTTCTAGAACAGACACAAATATGAATGTGCTATAAGTTCTATGGTTTTCAAAAGTTCAAGTATTTTAAAATTGCTTTTTTCTGTTATATCTTTTATTTTGATAAAATGCATAACAAGATTATCATATGTTATATCTGCCCCGTTGATTCATTTGAAATCCGCCCCATTGTATACTTTTATGCCGCCCCATTGAACTATTTTTTGTCGCCCCATTTAGTTATGAATCCGCCCCCATTGTAAATCAGCGGTTCAGAAGGAGTAGCGGATAAGAGATGGGTACCCTCAGGTGTTACGGACAGTTACGTGGTTGCACTATAGAAGTTTGGCCAACATTATTAGAATACAATCCTGAAGGTGTTGGAAATTTCTCAAATACAGTACAAACTAATTATATGCCTGCCATTTATAAAGAAGACCTAAATACATGTAGTTAATTGATTGATTAGTTATAATTTTACATCAAATTAGCAATATTTCAACTATATTAGGACGAGAACAACTTATTCAATTAAAAAAAGTTAGTGGAAGAAGAAAGAAAAATGGATGGTAGAGACAACAGGGCAACAAGTTTTATTGCTACTGGGAGAAATGGGTAGGGGCACGACATTTAGCCTTCTATATGACGCCATGTGCGTTTTCTCTCCTTGGAGAAATATAGAAGGGGTCCTTATACTACATGGAGCGTGGCATTTCTCCACACAGTTTGGCTACAATTGCTGGCTGTCAGGCTTTCCGTATTATTACCTGACTACTCCGCATTCCCCTATCCACAAACTGGGGATACGCCCGTCATCTTTTCAGCTGGAGCCCCTGAAAACCGATTAAGGTGTCAGTAGATACATGTGAATGAAAAATGCATACAAAAATGTTTGATTACGTGCATACAATATATTTCTCATTTCATTATTTTCTTCTAATTTTTTTTTTACATTTTTCGGATGAATGCCTGAATATAAGAGTATTTCTTGGCATATGAGTGATGATCCAAACAATTACGGCAGTAGAATACCGAAGGAACAAGGAAAACGATGACTACAAAAATCGAAGTCCAAAGACATGGCAAAAACGGTAACAGATAAAAACAAAGAAAAAACGTTAGACAGCTACAATGCACGGAAATAAAAAGATAACATTAGGAACTAAGGCACTCATAGTGTGAATTCCCATGAAAACCCGGAGTGACATCAGGTGCTCCGGAAGGGTGAGCATGTCCTGCCCCCCCAGCGACACCCGTCACACTATCAGTGAGGCAGAAAGTGTTTTGAAAGGTCTGTTTGGTAGCGGATTGATTAATGTCATTTTCTAACCCTTAGACAAAAAAAACAATGAAATCCATGATACATGTTACTTCTCTAACCCTCAAACAGTATCATGGTGAAATTTTGAAAAGCTCTTGAAAATTTCTACAGTATGAAAACAATCACAAGGATAAATCGGTAGCAAGAACATCAATGACGAAGACAAAACTAAAATTTTACGGTATGATATACAAGACAACACGAAAAACTAAAGTACTGACAGTGCGAACTCCCTAAAAACAGGGAGTGACATCAGGTGCTCCGGATGGGTAAGCATGTCCTGCTCCGCTAGCGGCACCCGTCACACTATCAGTGAGTCAATCCAGGGTTGAGTCAAATCCGGTTATGTCAAATCCGTGCAGACGTGAAATCTAGCTGAAAATGTCCGTTTTCATTTGGGACACAGACATGTCATATCTGTCAATGATGTCGTGGTGACGGCCATAGAATTTCTGAAAGGATGAACAAATCCCTAACTAAGCAGCTTTTGGGACAGTGTTTGTGCTCTAACTAAAAATTCACTGTGTAAACTGCATGCCCGACAGTAACGAATCAACTGTGAAATGTACACTCCATAGGCTGGAGAGGTAGGTATATTGCTGCTCAGAAAGGGAAAGTTCACAATTGGGAAGTTAAAATCATCACGTTTGTCACACAGCTTAGATTTCAAACGTCCATTTTCGTCAATGCAAATTAAAAGATCTAAATACGAAGCTGAAGAAGATGTATCTGTAGTCTCTTTAATTTCAAGCTCCTTGGGTTAGATCTGGTGTAGATATTCCTAGAATTTTGGATAAATAAGAGAAAGTACATCGTCTTTGTAGCGGAAGCTGAAATTAAAGGACTGGGCTAAATGCCTCTGTTCCCTCCGCGTAAGCTCCTGCAAAAACCCCGCCTCATACGAAAAAAGGAAGAGATCCGCCAAAAGTGGCGCGCAGCTAGTTCCCATGGGAATCCCAATTGTCTGTTGAAAAACACGGCCTCCAAATTCGACAAAAATATTATGTATTAAAAAATTCCAACATCTTGATTACGTCATTCTCAGTGTACTTTTTGTTTGACTCAGTCTGGTTCTTTACAAAATATGTTTTGTCTTTCCCTACTGCTAAATAAGTGCATCTGCGTTCTCCGTTTTTAGTGCAGAAATATTGATGTATCAAATCCAAAATTACTGTTTTCAATTAATTGTGTGGCAGGGTAGTATAAAGAGTAGAAAAATCAAAGGTTTGTATGCTGTTCAAAGGATATTTAAGTACTTCGGCGCTCGCCCCCAAAACGATTTAATTTGGAAAATTGAAAATTTTAGAAAAGATTGTGTAAACATAGATTTTTCTTTAGCTGATTTGTGCTTCTTATTTAGATCTTTTCGGTTTTTGCTCTCTATAAGATTTTATAGTAAAAAAAATTCTAAATACTTTTTGGGATTAGAAAAAACCAGGCAAACTTAAGAAAAATATTACTTCTTTAAATAATGATCAAGGGAATTTAGTTCATGAACAAAACAAAATTTTGGATATAGAAAAAATTATTACAGTAATTTGTATGCATCAAAAAACCCTGATGTTCAGAAAATAAATGAATATATAGAAAATACAAATGTTGATTGTATTTTATCAGAAAATGACGGACGTAATTTAGGGGGTAAATTTTCAATTGAGGAATGTACAAAATCTGTTTTTAGTATGAAATTAAACAAATCACCTGGTATTGACGGGCTTTCCGTAGAATTTTATAGAACCTTCTGGAAATATCTTGATTCCTTTGCAGTAAGTGTTTTCAATAAATGTTATGAAAATGAAGAATTAACTTCACTACAAAAATTGGGGTTAATTACACTAATTTATAAAAAAGATGACCGTTTTATTCTTGATAATTATCGTCCAATTACACTTCTTAATGTTGATACAAAGATTATTGCCTATACAATAGCACAAAGGATAAAATAAATTCTGTATAAGATAGTACACAATGATCAAAATGCTTACATTCGTACTAGATCTATAGGTTTTAACATTAGACAAATTCAAGACATAATTGATTATTCAGATAAATTTAATGTGGATTGGGCTATTTTATTTCTTGATTTTTCAAAAGCTTTCGACTCTTTAGAATGGGAATTCATGTATAAATCTTTAATTAAATTTGGAATTCAAAACTCGATTATCAGATGGAAAAAACACTGTATAAGGATATAAAATGATGTATACTGAATAACGGATGGATTTCTAGTCCCTTTAACATACAACGCGGGATCCGACAAGGGTGTCCAGCAAGTTGTATACTTTTCATTATTGCTGTAGAAATACTAGCATGTAGACTTAGACAAGATACAAATATAAAGGGAATTCAAATAAAAATTGACTGGAAAAATCATAGTTTGAAAATAAGCCAGTTAGCAGATGACACTTCTGTCTTTGTTAGTTCAAAACAAGAAGTTTGTAGTGCACTTAATTTAATAGAAATATTTGGTTCATTATCTGGTCTGAAAATAAATAGGAATAAAACAGAGGGAATGTGGATAGGGAGGTTAAAACACTGCAAAGAAAAGATAGGGAATATAAAATGGAGTCAAGAGCCAATAAAATGTTTGGGGGTATTTTTTGGTCACGATAAGGTAAAGTGTAAGAGATTAAATTTAGAAAAATATTATCTGAAATCTGAGAAATTAGTAACTGATTGGAACAATGATTGGAAAAATTACAGTAGTAAAGTCATTGATTTTGCCAAATATTACCTATGTAGCTTCAGTTACCGACCTGGACAGTACCTATCTATCAAAGTTTAAAACACTTATTTATAAATTCATTTGGAACAAAACACAGGAAAGGGTTAAACGGAATACACTTTGTTTGGATTATGAAAAGGGGGGTTTGAAAATGATTGATATTGATAATTATATTGATGGAATTAGAATCGGCTGGGTTAAAAAATTAATTCACACAAATGACTGTAATGCAAATTGGAAAATAATACCAAAATACTACTTCAATAAATTTGGGTCTAATTTCATAATTTTTAATATGAATTTTGATCATTTAAATCTTATTAAAAGAATTAAGGATGAACTACCAGATTTTTATTTACAAATCGTTAAAGCATGGATAAAAGCAAACCAATATGACAAATCAGAACCAACAAAAATGAAAGATATCAGGCAACAAATAATTTGGGGGAATAAATTCATTAAGTTTGGAGGGAAATCCTTGATATATCCAAATTGGATCAAAGACAATATAGTTTTTGTTAATGATCTAATCGATAATCAAGGTAGAATTTCCCAGGTTTATACTACTACAGCGCAAATAACCTCACCTATACAGCTCGCTCATTCCTCGCTGTCTTGATGAATACAGTTATCCCATGTGAAGTCCATAATACTCTTTCAATTTTATTTTACCCTGTAAATTCCTTTTAGAAAAATGAAAAGTCACTGACAATAATGAATGCAATATATGAAATGTAACAGAAGACTATGAACACTTTTTTATTACTTGCACCTATTATAAATTATTCTGGAAAAAAAATCAAAGATATTCTATATAAATGCAAGATAGGATTACATGTAATAGATATGAATTCCCTGGTATTTGGCTATAAAATTGATTGTAGAAAATATGATAGACTAAATCTCTTTTTAACGGTTGTATTATTTGAAATTTATAAATGTTATTATGTTTCAGACCTTAAAACAAAGAATATCAATGTTTTCGATTTATTTCAGAAAGACTCGAAAGAACAATTATATACATGTCCCGATAAAAAAATATTGGATGACCCGTTTATTAGGGATTTACGAAAAATATTAATTTCAAATTGAAGCGAATAGAGAGGGGAGCGAGGCGTCCCTTAAAGGCCAAGGACATCCGGACAACTTGAATCCAGTGCCAAATGAGCTGTTATCTCGGTGTCCTTGGACTGTGGGGGACGACAGCTCTTATCCTTATCTTGATTTATCAAAAAATATAAAGTAAAACTCAAATTCTGTGAATTAATATGAGATGTTGTATCGTACAATTAGAAGTTTTTGTTGTTACGATTTGTATCATCACACTAACAAAAATATAGTAAATGTTATTAACATGTCTTTTTCACATACCAAATCCCCTGGTTTGGTTATGTGACTAATAATTCAGGGAAGAGCCTTGGTGGGATTGTTGTACCACCAAGGACATCTGTTAACAACAAGTTGTTGAATAAACTTATGAAATTCTTAAAAAAGATTTTATAGTCTTCCAAATGTGATCTGCATTGACGAGACATAACCTGTCGAAATGACCATATGCAGAAACTAAACCAATAGTAACTTGACTTTGTTATTTAAACAAATATAATTTTTTTCCGTTGTTTTTTTTTTTTTTTTTTTTTTTTTTTTTTTTTTTTTTTTTTTTTTTTTTTTTATTTGTTTTTGTTTTGTATTTTTTTTTGTGAATGGTATGCAAAATATTCTGTTTTCTAATGAATTCAACCCCCTCATGAATCAATTTTACTGTACGAAATAAGAATTGATGATAGTCTAGGTAATAAACAACCATGACTAGAAAAGATACATGGATGTAGCGTTGTTCGACAATTAGCAAAGAATTCCGCTCAAACGGATGCCAGGGGCCGTCTTGAACTTAATATGAGTTATGAGCAAAACTCATTGTTGAAGGCCTTATGATGACTTCAAGAAGCTTTATGGTTTTCAAATTGGTTAGATTTTATCTGCACTGAGGGGACTTGGGTTGTTGAAATACTTTATGCAGAAACTAATATACATTAACTTCGGTATTTTATTATTATTTACTAAACATGTAAACGGCAGTAAAAATAAATGGGGTTTCCTGTTGGTTGTAATGGTCCAAATATATCCATTTGCAAAACTTTGAACGGTTGTGTAGTGTAGATTATACAACAATTCTAACTTTTGTTTTTAAGTTTGACACTTTTAGTGTCACACTTTAAGATTGTACATATTCGGTAATTAACTTCCCCATACATTGAATGAAAATGAACTCACCAATTCGATTGATGGTATTTTACATTGTGTATTTATAGTGGAGTGCCCTCCTATTGGAGAATCATAGGCCAGCCTAATGATTAAGGATTTAGTCCTGTTTGATTTTGTCAATCTCTGACGGAAAAACACATTGGCAATAAGAATATAATTAGGTGACTCAAAAAACGACTTGCAAGAGTGTGTCTGAGGACTTGAAAGTATTCAGCCTGTTTTAAAGTTATATTTTGTGCTTACATGAGAATCATCATTTTGCTTTTTGTTAACACAATGTTTGTTTTTAACTGACAGGAGAAGTCAATGTCTTTTACTAAAACAGTATTTGCATTTACCTCGGTATTTTTCCTCAATTGTATACCTGCTCTACTTTATTTCCTTTGTCCCACTCATCATCTGGATCATTGAACAACATTCGTATCAGCATCATAATATTACATAAAAAGGATAACAGCAAACACCTACAATGGCCAAGAACTACAATTACATGCCACAATTTACAAGCAAACTGTACCGGAAAAACAGTAATGAAAACAAGAGACAAACATAAATAACGATAGGAACTCGGGATAGCCGGACTTGGTACCGGCACTAGCAAAAGCCAAACCCCCCTTTCTCTATCCCGTTTCCTATAGTATCATAAACATGCGAATAAAACCAACTACAGGTAGACTAGTAAATCAATGACCGCTATCTTGGAACAGAAAAAGCATATGAAAAAACGTAATTTTGAAAGAAGGGTCAAAGAGTGCTCGCCGCTAAACTGCCGGCTAGCTCAAGGAATCTAGTCTAATGGTAAAACACTGTCATTTGTTGTAGTGTGTGACTCTTCTGGTTTTTCATTTATAGTCTGTACATATGTAGATTCAATTGTATGTTAGGTTTCAACAGTTCGATC
This sequence comes from Modiolus philippinarum, assembly GCA_002080025.1. Taxonomy (NCBI): domain Eukaryota; kingdom Metazoa; phylum Mollusca; class Bivalvia; order Mytilida; family Modiolidae; genus Modiolus; species Modiolus philippinarum. The sequence continues at coordinate 26,073 of MJUU01022349.1, read as the reverse complement.
AGATTAGAGCCACTGGTTGATGTAATTGGCTCTATCGGTTCCTCAATAACAAAAATGTGGGTCGTCTCTTGTCGGACTCTTCGATAAAATTTGTACCACTTCATGGAACCTTGATAAAGCGTCTAATAATGTCAGAAGCGGGTTTTGTTTTGTTTTGTTTTTTTTTTTTAAAGCCGAAACTAATTTGTTACAGTAGTAACAGTCACCTTTCGTAAATGGTGGCCTTGGACTTTTTTTTGGATGGTTGTAAAGCTTCAGTTACAAACTTATTATTTCTTGGATAGTCTCAGAATTCAAGCACATCTTATCTCGGAAAAAATAGGGAAAGTGCTGTTGTTAGTCGATTTTCAAATTACCAAAAGCACTTTGTTTAGTTTTCCATTGAAATTGCCGATTCTTTTTTAATAATCTTGTCAATGGGCTTATAATTGCGTTGAAATCAACTATGAATTTGCTAAAACATTTAAACACTTCAATACTTTTTATGAGCTTTTTCAATTTTTAGGTGTTGGAATGTTTAAAAGTGCGTCGACTCTATCTGATGGAGAACGGATTCCATCCTTTGAAATTTGGTTTTGTAGAAAAATGCAAAAAGTTGCTGCTAATTACACTTTCTTTGACCAAGCTTTAAGCCAGCTATACGCAAAACAGTTAAACACCACATTTATGTCTTTCCAATGAATTTCAAAAGTCCCATAACAAATTAAAAAGCCATCAAAGTAACGAAGATAATTCTAAATTGCAAGCCTCTTAAAACTTTGTCTATCATCAGTTTCAATGCATTCGGACTCGTTTCATTACCAGCACAATAGGACTTGCAAACTTTAAGTCGTCTTATTTATTTACTGTTATTATTCTTTGCTCCAAAATACGATCTAAATGAAACTCAACATTTCTCGCTTAAATTTGTAGGAAGTAATCGATATAGTTTGAGGTGCTTGCCAACTGCATGATCTTTTTAGGTAATTTTATGTTCAAATGCTGTTAATTTGACTTTCAACCATTAAAGTTGAACTTCTCCAATTTACGTTAACATATATTTCTTTAAAAGGTTCCAATACCTGAAGTTTGCCAATTTCGTGACAGTGCTTGATTTTTTTTATGTAAATGTGAGATAGCGATGCACCATAAGACATAAAACACCAGCCGTGTTGAGCACGTCGATTCCGGTACTAAAGTCAAACTAGTGGAGGAAAAACAACCAACTGTAACTGTAAGGGGAAAGTCTGTTGTCATCTGGGTCACAGATATTCCATGAGGTCCACAAGATCGTGATACTGGCCATAAAACTTCTGTAGTGAAGACTTCAAGATACCCTTGTTTGAGATTGGAGCAACTGAGCTCTATCAGGGTAGCCAATGTATCGACCAAAGGCCATTGAGTGGCGAATAAGTTTGTAGATGTAAACATAGTAACAAATATGAGGAATAATTGCGTTTGTTATACTTTATGCAAATTTCTTACATTTTCCGTTTATTTCATTGGATAAACGGCCTTTGTTAATTTTCACTTACGTTTCATTGGCCACGCCCATCCTTAGCAACATGTGTTAATCATTAGCAGCGGGTGTTAATGTCTAAAATCAATGACGTGAGTAACTTTTGTTGTTGATAACAATAATTAATTATAAAGACAAGATAATAGTAAACACCTACAATGGCCGAAAATTACAATCAGAAGCCATAACCCACAAGAGAACTGCACTACAAAAACACCAAATAGACAACAGACAAACATAAAAACTATAGGAACTCGGGATAGCCGGGGCTTGGTACCGGCACTAGCAAAAGCTAGCGGTAGGGTTAAACCGGTTTATGAGTACCCAAACCTCCTCTTTCTCTTTCCCGTTTCCGTACAGTATAATAAACATTCGAATAAAATTACTACTAACTCTATGACCATTACCTTGAAAAGAAAATAATGTGACAAAACGTACATGTAATTTAGAAAAAAGGGTCAAAGAGTGCTCGCCGCTAAACTGCCGGATAGCTGAAGGAGCCTAGTCTGCTGGTAAAACACTGTCGCGCTACGGAAGAAAAATTCGTTTAGAATATCCCGTCGGTATCCACTATTACGTAATGAATGTAAGTTACGTCCTAGTTTCTCTGGATTTTTTATTAGTTTCTGGCATTTTTTAATAACATTACCATAAAATCGAGGATGAGAAATGCCCTTTGTAATTAGCTGTTTGCGTGTCGCGTCATATTTCGATATCAAATGTTCATATCTTCTGTAAAACTTCTTCAAAGTATTTCATAATTTAAGAAATCTATAACCTTGTTTCTAAAAGTTCTGATGTGAGAGTAAGGTACGCTAATTAAAATCGTCATGGGTAAAGCTGAAATGTATCCAGTAGCAAAATAAAAGTGACCTAATCAAATAAAACAGAACATTGTCACAAATTTAACTGCAGTTAATGCGATTTTGCCACAGTTCGATACAATGGTAAAACGGTACTGACTATTTGTTACATGTAATGTGTAATGATGGTGCATAATAAAAATATTATTATTATTATTTTCAGACATAATGTGCATTTAGCATTCAGTATAATAAAAATCATAATGCCCTTGGATGAAGGTGTTAGTTCGATTAACACACTCGGTGAAAAATTATTACCCTCGACGTTGTATCGGGTGATAATTTTTACCTCGTGTGTTAATGTACCCTAACACCTTCATCCAAGGGCATTATGTTTATATTACAATTCGTAGAAGTTTTGCACTTTCTAGCAGGAGTTGTCCTTTTGTCAACAAATAATAGATTAAAGTGTATCATATATATAAGAATTTGTAGAAAGTCCATTTTTTGGTTTATGATTTATCTCTTCTGAGTAGACCTATACAAGTTTGAATGTACTTGACAAATTATTATAGGAGTAACTGCTGTTTCGGTCACTTTTTGTCTGATAATCCAGATACAGTTAACGTTTTTAACAAAACGCTACATGAAAACGTTGTGCTTGTTTGGGAGATATTGGCTGTAATTCATTGTCAATTTATTTGTAACCATGTAAAATATAATAAATGATGGACGACGACAATAAAGAAAATGGTTAAACACGTAAAGAACTTTATTTCTCCTATTCTCAGCAGTTGGTTAAATGTACACGCGTCTTTTCAACCAACAGGCGTTGATTAAATTTCCGTCAGAGATTTCCCGACATTGTTTATTTGTCGGATTTTTACACTCTCATTCATCTCGGTCGTGAGTTAAAAATATTTCTTCACTCTCCATAGTAAAATTTCAATTTTAACATTCTCGCTAAAGCTCGCATGTTGAAAATCGAAATTTTAAAACGGGTTTTCCGTCGGAAAAAATCTTGTCATTAAAATGGTGAAGTGGCGGGCAGGCGAGCGGTCATCTGGGCGGCTGCCAAATAGGTATATCATTATCCAGAGCAAATCTCCTACAGCTTTCAGATAGGTTTATATTTTGCAGATCATTTGTACATACATCAAAGGTGTGCATGTTACTTTAATTTTGATTTTCGATAATTTATGCCAAAATTATCAATTGTTGAACTTAGGGTACCCCATTTGTCCGGAGGAAAATCTTCTCAGTTTTTGAGGTAGAAGGTTTATATTTTGCAAATCATTGTACATATATCACAAGTGTGCATGTTACTTTCATTTTGATTTTTTTATTATTAAAGCCAAAATTATCAGTTGTTCAAAAACAACGGCAGTAGAATACCGTAGGAACAAGGGAAGCGATGACTACAAAAATCGAAGTCCAAAGACATGGCAAAAAGGGCAACAGATAAAAACAAGGACGTGAAACAGCTACACTAAGATTCACGGAAATAAAAAGATAACATAAAGAACTAAGGCAATCATAGTGTGAACTCCTAACTTAGTAGTTTTTACATCAAATATCTGCCTATGGCCCATTTGTCTGGATACATCGGCAAATGAATACCGAAGCAAGAAAGAGGAAAGGGGGTAATTCTAAAATCATAAATCCAAAACCACGGCAATTCACATCCAACACGAATTGAGACAGTATGACAAAGACAAAACAAATAATAAAAATTTAACAAGAACGCCACATGACTAAAGCACTAACAGATTGAACCCCTACAATACTGAGGTATCATTAGGTGCTCCGGAAGGGTAAACATGATCTGCTCCAAGCGTGGTACCCGTCACTCTGCCAGTGACAAATCCAGATTGGTCACAGTCGGTGTTGGTCAATCCAGTAATAAACTCTTAATCTACTTAAAGATATTTATTCCCATTTGTGAAATACGGTCTGCAAACGGTCCTCAAAACCTTGAGTGACGACGGTCAAACCTCTGTAGTGACAAAGTGACAATTGCAACAGTGACTGAACATACCATTGATGTATTAATTTTTTTGAGACAGTAATTTCGCTCTACTGACAAAATCGCTGTACAAACTACAGACACGGCACTAGCGAATGAGTTGTGAAATGTACACGCCATATGCCGGAGATGTGGGAATATTACTGTTAAAAAACGGGAAGTCACAGTTTGAAAGTCGAAATCATCACACTTGACGTAAAGTTTTGATTTCAGACGCCCATAGTTGTCAATGTAGAGGTATAAGTCCAGGTATGATGCTGATGATGGTGTATCAGTTTTCTTTTTAATTTCGAGCTCATTTCGGAAAACAAGATGAAGGTTATCCTTAAATTAAGGATTGCTTAATTGAGCAAATTTCCTACAGTTTTTGAAAAAGGTTTATATTTTGCAGTTTTTTTGTACATATATCAAAGATGTTCATGTTACTTTGATTTTGATATCCGATTGTTAATGCTAAAATTACCAGTTCTTGAACTTAAGTCATTTTACGTCAAATGTCTGCCTGTAGGGTAACTATTTGTCCGGGGCAAATCTCTTACAGCTTTTGAGATTTTCAGATCATTTGTACATATATCAAAGGTATGATTTTTTTTTTCAATATTTGATTGCTTATGCTAAATAAGTTGTTGAACTTTGCCATTTTTACGTCGAATATCTGCCTATAGGATATCCCAAATCTCCTACAGTTATTTTTAGAATATAATGTTTATGTTTTGCAGATCATTTGTACATATATCCAAGGTGTGCGGTTAATTGTTTGATTGATTATTTATAATTTTGCTAAAACTACCAGTTGTTGAACTTAGTCATTACTATGTCAAATATCTAAGAACAGCGTAACCCATTTGTCGATAGCAGGATGTCGCCTCTAACAGTTTTTAAATATTTTTTTTTTCAAAAATGTCAGTATAAAGGAATCCTAGACATTGCAGATTAAAAAATAAGTGTACATTTCATATATTCATGTTTTCATATACTGTGCATGTATAAGAAAACTTGGTTTGCTGTCACATTGACGGCTTTCTTTTTGGACTATCTCAACGAAGAAATGCTTTTAACTCACTCATACCTGAATGAGAAATTATACTTCGCTTTCAAAATTGATGTTGTCTAACAAATCTATGCAAGTGTAACCTAACAAATCTATACAAGTGTTACCCAACAAATCTATACAAGTGTTACCTAACAAATCTATACAAGTGTTACCCAACAAATCTATACAAGTGTTACCCAACAAATCTATACAAGTGTTAC
>MJUU01022349.1:0-18008 GCA_002080025.1 Modiolus philippinarum | reverse complement strand
TTACCTAACAAATCTATACAAGTGTTACCCAACAAATCTATACAAGTGTTACCCAACAAATCTATACCAGTTTTATTGTCACTGATTGATAATCGAAATACAGATATATCTATATAGGGATTTGAAAAAGGTTTTGGAGACCAAGTGTTAATCGAAAAGTACTAGTAATCAAAAAGCCCTGGCATAATATATCGAAATTGTATTATAGTATATCTTACAAGTAGTACTTGTGTAGTGGTTTGTCTGACAATTTTACAGAATAATTGTCCAATGTTTAATAACATGTGATTGTGTCATTAACTAGAGCGGCTAATAAAAATGAATCAGTCTGTTGTTGATTACCACATAACTCTAGAGCGGTTTGTTAAAATGTAACCAATCCTAAAAGGAAATACAATCACCTGTTGTTGATTACCACATAACTCTATAGCGGTTTGTTAAAATGTAACCAATCCTAAAAGGAAATACAATCACTTATTTTGTGGTATTAAACAGTGTTTTTGCATGAAAAAAAAAGAGTTAATTTAAAAATGAAATTGAAATGTCTCCATTTCGTCTCGTTTTTGAATCGCTGTTTGTCAAGAGAGGGAATGTCCCATGATATTATTGTACAATGTAGTGTCTTACGGACATGTCGTACGCAATACGCAGATATTATATTTATTCTATGGCCCTCCCAAAGGTGAGTACAGAACTCTGCGATTCTTAATTGAATGTGTCTGTCAATAAAGGAAGGCATCCATGCAGACTGAAATGCCACCTTTCTTTTTGTTACAACAATAATTACACTGCTAGACTTTGAGACAAATAATTATGTTATTCCAAATCGAGAAGATACGTATCTACTTTGTCAATATTTAATACTAAACTATTCAAAATACTAGCTGCTGGTATTGCAATCTTATTAATATATTTATGTACTTTTAATACGGTTATCAGACATTTTTTGTAGTTTTTATTTGGATGTTTTTTTTATCCTCTTCACAAAAGTTGTTGCCTTAAATTACCTCATCTTGTATGAATCTTTGGATAGAAGTAACGTACAAGAAAAGATAACAGGCGTCGCAAACCATGGCCGAAAGTCACAATTAATGTCACAATTCACACAGAAACAACACAAGAAAAACATTAATAAAAAGACAAATGACAAAGGGGAACAACGATAGGAACTCAGGATAGCTGGACTTGGGACCGGTAGCAAAGGCCAGTGGTAGGGTTAAATCGTTTTACGTATCCAGTTTCCTATAGAATGACACACATACAAATCAGTATATGTTATCTAGATTTTGAAAGCTGCATATCGCAAAATATCATCTCGTGAGCCAGAATATGAAGCACAGATGCTGGTGAGAAATAAATATACATTTGTACCAGCTTTCAAAATTCAGCGGCCCTTTTCACAAAAAATTTTACGACAAAAATTAATCGTGAGTCTTTAACATTTCATATTGACTTACGATTAATTTTTATCGCAAGATGTTTTGTGAAAAGGGTTGCAGATAACTTGTTTATCATTTTGAGTACTGAATACGTTTTGGTTTCAAATTCTCCTCAAGTTGCGCGGGGAATGGCATTTATTCTTTAACGGCAAGTTTTGTAAAATGAATTTTATGTGTAGTGATTTCATGACCGAAAACTATTTTTTGTCAGCCAACTTTATTAAATTTAGAAAAGTTTTGATCGAACCATGGAGGTATACCTCCATTATCGAACCATGTTAGCAATTCGAAATATTACCTGTTTTTAATTGCAGCACCTCTCTATTGCTTACACTTTTCTACGAAAGCCCATAGGGGACCTACAAAGAAACAAAAATACATTTATAAACTAGATTTGCAATTGCAAGCAATAGCTGATGTCGCCCCTGACAGCCAATTCGATGATTCCATCTTGTTCGAAGCGCCAAAATTTGCCCAGAAATCAATTTTCGTTGAAATCGGACATAGTTGCAATTTTGACGTATTTTGGCGGCCATTGTTAAAAAAAAATTTTCTCGCATACTCGCCTCCAGATAGTGATCCAACTTTGTGCAAGATATGATTGAAATCTGTGCATGCATCATTGTGAAAATATCAATTTTAGCTAAAATTGGACCAAATTCGAAATTTTCGTATTCGTGCGGCCATCTTGAAAATGAATTGACTACTTTTGGATTATGGTTTTCCATATTATTTGATTTTAATGCTGCTGATGAGAGGTTACTCTTTGAAACACGTGTACAGCATAGCGAAATTTACTGTTTATATGCAACTTCGGTATTTTTTGTATTTTGAACCATTGGGCCGATGCCACTGCTGGTGGACCAGAGGTCCCCGAGGGTATTCACTAGCCCAATAGTCAAACTTATCTGACATGAAAATTTTACCTTGCGTGTTATAGAAATTTACAGTTTTTATCAAATTCTAACCCCTTAAAAATACTGAGGCTTCATTCCGTGTATGGCACTCGGTAGATGTCCTTGGTACTGGATTTGACTTCCTATTTCGATATTTTTGGAATTGAGTACTTCTTTTTGACTACTTTTGGATTATGGTTTTCCATATTATTTGATTTTAATGCTGCTGATGAGAGGTTACTCCTTGAAAGACGTGTACAGCATATCGAAATTTACTGTTTATATGCAACTTCGGTATTTTTTGTATTTTGAAAAAGATAGTGATCAAACTTTGTACCATATATGAATGATCTGTCCAAGCATCCTTGAGAAATAAGCCGGACAAAAATAGGTGGAAGAAAGAAAGAAACAATAATAATAAAAATGAAACACACCAAAAACAATATGTCGTCCCGACTATGTCTTGGGCGACATAATAATTTAGTTATCTTGATATATATATATCGTTATTCGATATAATTAAATCGTTATCTCGATATAAATAATCGTTATCTCGATATAATTATATTGTTATCACGATATATATTAATATCGTTATCTTGATATATTTATTTCGTTATCTCGATATAATTAAATCGTTATCTTGATATAATTAAATCGTTATCTCGATATAAATATACCGTTATCTCGATAAAATTATATCGTTATAACGATATTTTTATTTTGGTATATTTCAAGAAAAATTAAACTTGTATGAAAAACTATTCGCGTTACATTCGAATTTTTAAACAGGGTGAATTGATTTATTTGATAGTTAATTGTCAACTTAGAAATAGAATTAAAATACTAATATTTTTATCCACACCCCACAACGAAATGGTTAGTTATACATTTGTTTGTATTACAAAAATAAATAATGACATAACGTGAAGTAAATGAACAAGAGAAAAGTCTCTACAATACATGGTAAAACCAAGAAATGGAACATTGTTTTTATTGTTGTTCTTCATTACCACAGACGGACATAATCTGACTACTTTGTGTTTCAATAATAAACCCTAATGAACGAATTAATAAAATGATAAATATTAAAAACAAAAACACGCCTCATCTCATTCCTAAACCCCGAAATACAAAGTGGCGAGATATACTTTTGACCTTCAGCACGTGTACGCTTGTCCATTTGTCCGTTCACTTGTAAGTAACGGTAAACAACTTCAATGGTCGAAAATTACAATCACATGCAACAATCCACAAGCAAACTTAGGTAGAAAAACACAAATGGAAGACAATAGACAAACGTGAATAACGATAGGAACTCGGGATAGCCGTACTTGGTACCGGTACAAGCAAAAGGTAGTGGTAGGGTTAAACCGGTTCCTGGTTACCCAAACCTCATGTATATTTACCTCATATCCTGTCATTATAAATATTTATACCTCACTATATCGTCATGTGGTTAGAATAAAAATGCTTAAATTTATATGTTGTATTTTAGTTTGACTATCATATAAATCAATACATCCTGTTTAAAAAAATCAAGTGTAACGCGAATACGTTTCCATACAATCGTATTTTTTCTTTAAAAATGCAAAACTAATTAAATGCTCGTAACGATATAATTTTAACGAGATAACAATATATCTCTATCGTGATAACGAAATAATTATATCGATATAACGAAATATGAATATATCGAGATAGCGATATAAATATATCGTGATATCGATATAAATAAATCGAGATAACGATTAATTAATATCGAGATAACGACTTTTTTATATAGAAATAACGATATATATATTGAGATAACGATATATTTTTTTTTATTATATAGATAGCGGTGATTTATCGAGTATTCTCAGTTAAATAAATATCATATTGTCATATTGTCGGTGAAAATAAAGGATTTCTAGTCACCGGATGACGTGTTAATGAAGCGACGTCATAATATCCCTTCAATGTCGTCGTCAAGTAAAAATGAAAAAAAAAAATCCTTATCTAAAATCTCGGTTTTTGAGTAGAAAATCTATATGATAAAAAGCAAAACTAATCGACCATCATGAATATCAATAAAAATGTCACTCGTGTCGATCAACGCAGTGCATTAAACTCGTTGCGGAACAAAGTTCCGCAACTCGTTTAATCCTTCTGCGTTGTTCGGCACTCGTGACAGTTTATGGATATTCACGATGGTCAATTAGTTATACTATAATTATTTTTGTTTCTTTGGAGGTCCCCTATGGGCTTCCGTACTTTTCTCCCCGTTCTTTTGCACTTTAAAGACGTCATAATGCAAAATATAGTGGCTGTGCTGAAACTGTTCAAGCGTATTGTTTGTATTTTTTATCATTGGTGACTGTAATTTGAATACAAAGTTGAAAAGAGAAAATGCGATAGATTGTTTTTTTTTCTTGTTTAATGAATATAAAATACATTGATCGCTAAACATTGGCAGAATTTCTGGACAACTCCAGCTTCTTGATAAGTTTTGGTAAACCAGATACGGCTTTTGAGGAAGTACTCTGCAGGCTGAGATAGACGTAAGAAAAGACGATGAAACCCAAAACAGGTAGACTTCAAACTAAATGTACAAGAACGCCACACGACTGGAGCACTAGCAGTGTAAACCCCTACAAAAACTGTGGTATCATTAGGTGCTCCGGAAGGGTAAGCATGATCTGCTCCACGTATGACATCAGTCACAGTTTGGTTTTGTCACAGTTGGTGTTTTTCAGTCCGGTAATCAATCCTTGATTTACAAAAACATTGTATTAGTCTGTCAAATGATTGTGACGACCGTAAAATTTACAATTGCAACAGTGACTGCACATACCCTTGGTGTATAAGTTTTTGAGACAGTAATTTTTCTATGTTGACAAAATCGCTGTACAAATTACAGGCACAGTAAAAGCAAATAAGTTGTGAAATGAAGACGCCATATGCCGGAGATGTTGGAATATTACTGCTCAAAAACAGGAAGTTCATTATTGGAAAGTCGAAATCTTCACGCCTGTCGAAAAGCTTTGTTTTCAGACGTGAAGAGTTGCCAATGTAGAGATTTAGGTCAAGGTATGATGCTGATGATGTTGGTGTATTAGTGGGTTCTTTAATCTCACGTTCATTTGGATATATAAGATGAAGGTTTCCCTTCTTAAGGTAAGTGAGAATAGAACCGTCAGTCTAAAATGAACAATCCAAGAACAATGGCAACGTCCGAAAATCAAAGAAACAAAGACATAACATAAGCACAGGGCAGAAAAGAAAATGAAGACACACATACATTGTATATACAAAAATGAACAACACGGACCCAATAAGCTCTATCAAGGTAGTCACTGTCTTTATTAGCGAACGAGTTGGGAGATGTAAACTCCATGTGCCGATGCTTTTGGAATGTTGCTACAAAGAAAAGGGAAGTTGACTATTAAAAAAGTGAAGTCATCGCGTTTGTCATATAGCCTAGTTTGTAATGTACCTCTGTTGTCAATCTCAGGATGAAGGTCAAGGAACGAGTCTGATTTGGAAGTATCTGTAGTATCATTAATTTCGAGCACTTTTGGATAGATAAAATGAAATTTGAGGATTGTTTAATGAAAGAGAATCGTCTATATAACGGAAGCTGAAATTAAAGGACTTATTGTCTTTTTTTTCTGAACTAGCCCTTGTATGATTCTGACTTCATACGAATAAAGAAACAAATCTGCTTAAAGTGGCGCACAATTAGTCTCCATAGGTATCTCTATTGTCTGTTGGAAATTTTGTCCTCCAAATTCTTCAAATATGTTATCAATCAAGAATTCCAGCATTACGACTATATTCTCTGTATACTTTTTGTTTGAATCAGTGTGATTTAAACAAAATATGCCCCATCTTAACCTATCACTGAATACGAATATCTTTTTTCACTCTTTTTAGTACAGAAAGACTGATGTATAAATCCCGGAGAACTGACTGTAGATTATCTTGTCGAAGAGTAGTATAGAATGTAGGAAAATCAAATGTTTTGACACTGTTGCAGTGGTTGAGTTCAAGATAGATATTAATCTAATAGATCTTTTGAGTTTTGAGAATCCACATCTGATTCACTCCACTTGTTGAGTATACTATATCACTTTGTATCTTTAGGCCCCCTTTAACTGGAGAAAAAAAATGAAGTTGGGAGCTAAGAAAGGGATTTTGTTGTGCCTTTGGGAGACCCAGGAATGTATCTCTGTTTGTAGGGGCATTTATGTAATTTAGATACCCAGTAGATACAAGGCAGGTTGTTTTTCTCTCCACTTAAATTGATACCAAAAGAAGACAATACTGATGTGTGATTGTTTAGTATGTCCTCTCTTGGTATGGTGGAGAGTTTGTATGTGGGGTTGCCAAATGATTGTCAATGCCCATCTCTTTCATAAAGCAGTCAATGTAGTGACTTTGCAGATACATTTTAAATATGATGCTGTGTTGGGCCTTGTCAGCTGGTACAATAACATAATTGTCATGGAAAAAGGACAATGTTTTTTTCTACATCGGGATCCTCGAATACTGTGGAAGTATTTTTATTCGTGGAAATCAATTTTCATGGTTTTCATAAATATCACTATTTTGTTGGTATTTAATTTCATTGTTTCAAATTTTATGCATTGAAACTCTATAGAGAAAAATGTATTGCGTTGGAAACTTAATTTCGTGGTTTAAATGAACCAAGAAATCCACGAAAATTGGAACCCCCAAAACAATAGTGCTTTCACAATATGCTTTTTGAATTGGGGCTCATGGCTGTCTTAATGCGCTTCATTTGAGCCAAAAATATTAATTTTAAGGACCTGATTCATTCTGATAGTGTTTTAAAATTTCCCTTCTCTTTCGTAGCCCATTGTTTGGCATATTCCTCAACTGCGTCCATCAATATTTTTAATTATGTCATGCGACAAGACGTACATGCAAAGAAATATATATGAATAAAAATGTTATAACAATTCTTAGCACCACTCGCAAATCTATGTTGAAGATATGAAAATTATAATGACAGTTCGTACTTACTATTAACATTAAAAAAAAAAAAAACTACAATTCTTAGCACTCGCAAATCTATGTTGAAGATATGAAAATTATAATGACAGTTCGTACTTACTATTAACATTAAAAAAAAAAACTACAATTCTTAGCACTCGCAAATCTATGTTGAAGATATGAAAATTATAATGACAGTTCGTACTTACTATTAACATTTTTTAAATAAAAAAAAAAACTTTATCGTAAAATGTCAATCCAGCTTAATTGATTTTCCATTTGAAACAAAACGTATTGGGGGGAAAGGGGCGTCTTTGGGGTAACGGGTTTCATAGCACCAAAATGGTTCAATTTTTAAACTGCAAGTTAGTTTGTGAATATTAGTAAAATTTCCTAATTCATACCTTTCAAAATTTTTGTCGTCACTCACGTAAGACCTGTAAAAGTACTACAAACAAAAGCGTTTTTTTTTTTAACAAATGACGAAAAAAGTTCCTCTCTGAGTTATTTTTTGGTGTTTGGTTATTGGATTTGATTTGAAAAAGGGTGTCCATTCATGCATATAAAAAACCAAAATGGTTAAAAGATGCTCAAAACATAATAGCCTCAGTGACTTAATTTTTACCTGCATAAGTACACACCAAATTGTGATAGATATTATACTGCAGTTATTGCAAATTTAATTTTTGCAGATTGCGACTTAAATTCTTAAGTCAAATCAAATCAAAACATTTGGAAGACAAAAGACTTAGAGATGTACAAATGCTGATAGAGAACAAATTAGTAATACGATCTCATACATCAGCAAACGCATACCGAAGGGAAATTCTATACCGAAAATCCAAAAACACGACAATTCAGAATTAAGACAAAACAACTAAACAAAACAATTGGTCAAGCATCAGCAGCAGAAACTCCAATAACAACTGCACCCACTCCTATAACAATTGCGTCAACTAACATATCGACTGGAGATATTACCAGGTACAACAGAAGGGTAGCAAGATCTGCTCCACACGTGTCACAGCCAGCCAAGCTAAGAGTTGAAAGATCTGTTGGGTAATTTATTGTTTTTTGTATTTTGTAACCCTTAGACAACACCAATGCAATGATACGATCTTGAAAAGCCAAAATCAGCAAAGGACTTTTCCAGTTTTAAAATGAATCAGTTTTCCGGCTACAACCGAAGTACTGGACTAATAAGCTGTAAAATACCCTCGGGGAATAATAAAAGTAATGAAAAAAATAAATAATAAGCGAGCGAAGCTCGCTCTTTATGGTAGAAATGTGGTAAAAAATAATCTTTTTGAAAAAGCTATAAATAGATCATAGCTATAAATAGATACCATTTGATGCTGTTCAAATCTTTCGTCTCTAGCGTGACTTTTCATCCAACATGGCGACCTGGTTCCCATAATCCTTAGTGTTTTTTAGAACATATTAAATATGCGTTCGTCCCGATCATTTAAAAAATGTCAATGTCATTTCAATCAATCGATCGGTTTGCTTATTTCAAGTGTCACTTTTCCCTTTCAATTGACTTTTGTTCTAAATTAAACCAACTACATGAGAAACGATATACAAACATTAAAATTAGCATAAATTAAATCAACAAAAACGGCGAAAGAAGATCTCATGACCGATGGCGTTAAGTTGCTATAAAGTTAGCCAAAAAATGCATTCGAAAGCACACATGCATGCAATCATTTATCAAAAATATGTCCATCTAACACCTCGAGTGAATTCAAAGGTGAAATTACTATCCATGATCAAATGTCTTACCTTGAAATTAGGATATCGCTTTCCTTAGTTTTAACACTCCCATAATCGTGTATATTTGACTGAAAACTTTCAAATTAAATGGCACTACGCTTTAAAACATCATAATGCTCAAGTGATTGTGAAAATTGTCAATTGTCAAAGCGTCTGCTACCCCGGGAATGCACAGTGCACTTACACTTCAAGGACCGACAACTGCATAAAATCAAAGAACTGAAGTGCTGTTGAGATTGCAATGCATTCTGAGATGACAGCTCAGTGGTGATTAATATCATGTTGAGATCGTGAAGTATGAATAAGATTGATTGTAAATTTGAATCTTTTTCACTGAATGGATGAGTGTATTTAGGAGACTTGAACAGAATTGGTAGGTCTCACACATCGCCATTGCCAATAAAATAAAACGTTATTCGGATACAATGAATTCAATTTCTTTCAAAAACCAACACTATACATATTTCCACTACTTTGTAATTTATCCAGGTAACACTAAATATTTTTTGAAGGACTTCAAGTTGCACATGTCTCAAATATACCCCTCTTGTTACTCATGTCTTCTCCCTCCGTTCTCTGTTTTAACTCACCTGGGTCACGTCAAAAAACAAAATGAGATATTGCAGAACGTGGGGGTTCTGGCAAATCTGTTTGTCGTTTGGCAATAGAGCCAGAATATTTCGGGATCAACCCATTAACTTGAAGGAGGGTATGGTTTTTTCTTGACAGAAAATTTATTTTTATTTTTTTAGCTCACCTGACCCTTTGGGTCAGTGTGAGCTATTGCCATCACTTGGCGTCCGTCGTCCGTCCGTCTGTTAACTTTTCACATTTTCATCAACTCCTCTAAAACCACTGAAGCAAATTCAACCAAACTTTACAGGAATGATGTATGGAAGGTCCTTTACAAAGATTGCTAATTTCGTTCCGATCCGACAAAAAACATGGCCGCCAGCGCGGTAGATAGGTTTAACATTGGACCCTATGGGAAAAATCACATTTTCATCTTCTGCTCTGAAACCACTGAAGCAAATTCAATCAAACTTTACAGGAATGATGTACTAAAGGTCCTTAACAATGATTGCTCATTTCGTTCCGATCTGACAAAAAACATGGCCGCCAGCACGGAACATGGTTTAAATTTGGACCCTGTGGGAAAATCACATTTCCATCTTCTGCTCTGAAACAGCCGAAGCAAATTCAACCAAACTTTACAGGAATGATATATGGAAGGTGCTTTACAATGATTGGTCATTTTGTTCCGATCTGACAAAAAACATGGCCGCCAGAGCGGAACTTAGGTTTAACATTGGACCCTATGGAAAAAACGTCATTTTCATCTTCTGCTCTGAAACCACTGAAGCAAATTCAACCAAACTTTACAGGAATGATGTACTAAAGGTCCTTAACAATGATTGCTCATTTCGTCCCGATCCCACAAAAAACATGGCCGCCAGCACGGAACATGGTTTAAGATTGGACCCTATGGGAAAATCACAATTTCGTCTTCTGCTCTGAAACAGCTGAAGAAAATTCAACCAAACTTTACAGGAATGATGTATGGGAGGTCCTTTACAACGATTGCTCATTTCGTTCCGATCCGACAAAAACATGGCGGCCAGTGCGGAACTTATATTTAACACTGGACCCTATGGGAAAAATGTCATTTTCATCAACTCCTCTGTAACCACTGAAGCAAATACAACCAAACTTTACAACAATGATGTATGGAAGGTCATTTGCAAAGATTGCTCATTTTGTACTGATCCGACAAAAAACATGGCCGCCAGCATGGAACTTACATTTAACTTTGGAACCTATGGGAAAACATCATTTTCATCAACTCCTTTGTTAGCACTGAAGCAAATTCAAACAAACTTTACAAGAATGATGTATGGAAGGTCATTTACAAAGATTGCTCATTTTGTACTGATCCGACAAAAAACATGGCCGCCAGCGTGGAACTTACATTTAACATTGGAACCTATGGGGAAAATGTTATTTTCATCAAATTCACTGAAACCACTGAAGCAAATTCAACCAAACTTTACAGGAAGGATGTATGGAAGGTTCTTTACAAAGATTGCTCATTTGGTACCAATTCGACAAAAAACAAGGCCGTCAATGCAGAACTTATAAACATTGGACCCTATGGGAAAACATCATTTTCATCAACTCTTTTGTTAGCACTGAAGCAGATACAACCAAACTTTACAACAATGATGTATGGAAGGTCATTTACAAAGATTGCTCATTTTGTACTGATCCGACAAAAAACATGGCCGCCAGCATGGAACTTACATTTAACATTGGAACCTATGGGAAAAACGTTATTTTCATCAACTCCACTGAAACCACAGAAGCAAATTTAACCAAACTTTACAGGAAGGATGTATGGAAGGTCCTTTACAAAGATTGCTCATTTTGTACCAGTCCGACAAAAAACATGGCCGTCAACGCAGAACTTATATTTAACATTGGACCTTATGGGAAAACTTCATTTTCATCAACTTCTTTGTAAGCACTGAAGCAAATGCAACCAAACTTTACAGGAAAGATGTATGGAAGGTCCTTTACAAAGATTGCTCATTTTATTCTGATCTGACAAAAACATGGCCACCAGCGCAAAACTTATATTTAACAATGGACAATATGGGAAAATTTTTCATAAACGCATCTTAAACCACTGAAGCAAATTACAGGAATGACATATGGAAGGTTCCTTACAAAGATTGCTCATTTCATTTCAATTCGACAAAAAACATGACCACCATGGAGAACATTGAAACCCTGCTGTTCAGCATTTTGTCAGGTGAGCGACACAGGCTCAGTCTCTGAGCTTCTAGTTTTTTTTAACTTTTCAACAAAAATATATTTTTTTTATCAAAATTAGCATTGTATTTTTGGGCAGAAAGCCCCCTTCAGATTTTTTTCATTGTTATTGCAGCCAAAAAAATTTTTTCGCATAAAAACAGCTTCAAAATATTTTTTTGGAAAAAATCATAGTCCCCAGGCTTTCAAGTTAAATGGCCGGTGCCTTATTTCTGAAAATTCAAGAGTCAGATTTTTTTTCAAACACTTAAGGGAATTAATATTTATTTTCAAATTTTTACCATACTCTACGTAGAGTCTGGTTGAAAGAAGGTGTATGCAAGAGTATTTGTTTTTAACTTTTATTTGGGACTGAATGTCTATTTTAAAACTAAAAAAGTGTCAGACCCCCTCAGAATAAAACGGGTTATCCCCTAAATTGAATATTTTATTTAACTTTCACCTCTCATTAAATACATAAAGCATGTAAAACAAAATAAAAAAAAATAGAGCAATTCTAACATTTTCCAAACAGAATTACAAAGAAACTATTATAAAAACATAAATAAAATATACAAACACTATGTACACAAAGAAATGAACACAATTGTTTACAAAATAAGAAATTGCTGACTATATGAATATTCGAAATGAAATACCAGCAGCTTTTGGCATGTAAAAACGTTTACATTGGAGATATCATCCGCAAACAAATACTTCAGGGTGAAAAGGGTAATGAAAATAATTAGATAAAACTTCTCTAACAAGACAAACATCATCTTCAAAACCAGTAATATCTTACCTTTACCTTTACTTTCAGTATTTCCAGTATGTAAAGTCCGATAAAAATTACGTTGAAACATGCTCCCGATATAGTACAATTTAAAAAAAAAAACAAGTTCCATACTATAAATTACAGGGAAGGATGACAGTATATGGTGGGGGTGTTGAGGAACTTTAGAGTAAGTGAGAAACGAACCGTCAGTCCAAAAAGAACAATCCAAGGACAATGGCAGTGTCGGAAAAAAAAGAAACAAAGACAAAACATGATATCTTATTATCATTGTGCAATTTTTTGTATATGCATATCTATGGTATGAACTTAAAAAAAAACTATCAACACAAATACCATAAAAGCTTAATGTTTTGTGCAGCTAATGCTACACAAAAGATAAAATTCAAAATATTTAACCCCCATCACTAAGAAGTCATATTTTAGGACGGCACCTCTTAGAAACTCCTTCCCCCTTTTTCATTCAAAGAATCTCCAATGAAACCACTGGGCCGATAGGAACAAAAATTTGTCACAATGGTCCTTGGGTACCAGTACCCTTCAATACTTTTATCCACTGCATAAGTCTGCATCCAATCCAAGATGGCCACCAGCAGGGCAAAAAATTTAACATTTGTTCCGCCATGGAAATTCATTTAAAGACTTGGTCTCTTAAACCACTGATCAAATTGGAACCAAACTTGATTACTATTAACTTTAGGAGATCCCTTCAAAATCTGTGTCCATCAGGACTGCATGCTCAAAATTCAAGATATCCATCAATGGGAAAAGAAGTTTTTCATCGGACCTTAATAAGAAATTTATGCCATTATAATCTCTGAAACTGATGTCTTTATGATGTCGGTCATGGTCTGTGAGTAGTACAGTCATTTGAGAGTCTCTCCTTTATCCTTCGCTCGCTTTTAAGGTTGCACCTTCCTCATATTACACGTACGATGCAACCACATTATTTATATGCTGCATACGCTATATAAACGTCGAGTTTCAGTTACACCCTGGAAGTTCGTACAACTAAGCAATGCAAACTTCATGATGACTACGGGTGCCACGCTTGCCTTTGGCTTGCAATTCTAAGTGGTTTAAATTTTTTCTTCTGCTATAAAGAAATCCATTTTCAAAGAACTTAAGTACACGAGAATTTGGTGTGTTCTCACCTACGTGGAATATTTCGTCATAGCTGAATGTCAATATGTTTACCTGTCTGAGGATGTCAATAATAAGATTAAAAACACGGTTCCAACCTTAAGAAACAGAAATGTTTGAGATTCAGTTTGTGTGTAAATAACATATCCTGTTGTTTACAAACAGAATATCGATACAAACATTACTACGACTTCAACTTCCATCATTGATAAACAGGAAGTGTTTTTTTTTCAAGAATAAATTGAGCTGAATGATAAATAAACATATAAGCCGATTTAATATTAAGACATTGGATAATGATTTGGAGTTGTGACAATCATTGTTTATGGATATTTCGTTTCCGTACAATAGATTTACCCATTAATATTAAAATTCATCGATATTGCTAAAACAATTTTCCTTTTTTTAACTCTTTGAATAACTGTTGCTACTTTAATGTTTTTTAGCAGTACTTTTACTTATACTTTCGGCATTGATTATGATATTATAATATATTCTCAAAGTATATTTTCAAATAGAAAATGATATTTTAATCTTTTTTTTTTTAATATGAAATAATAAAGCTAAAGCAATATCTACTTAAAATTCCATTAAATGGAAGTTGCTTTCGTATAGGGATTTATTTGTTTGAAAAGGAATAATTTTCACTCAAGATAAATATTAGATTTCTGCTAATGAAATCAAAAACTATTATTTTATAGACTTCAGATACACGGATAAAAAAGAGATAGAGAATTGGATTTATATTAAAGTAATGTACAAAGGTTATATATGTTCAAAATATGACAACATGTACAAAAAATTAGGGCCTGTAAGTCTCGTACAATTTTGGAACTTCAGGGATCAAAAATTGAACCCGGAAGTTACATTTTAAACAAAGATATATGACGTTTCAAACAATCATTTGAACGTCATAATCATCTTACGTCATGTTTTGGCGGGAAGCGTTTTCGAATTGCCTCTTTATCGTGGATTCCCGTGAGTCACATGACGAGACTTACAGACCCTGTACAGAAAATGAACTTGTGTGCATTAAATATCTTATTGACGCTGCACTCATGAAATATCTTATTGATCCTGTGCGCACGCAATATGTTATTGACACCGGGCGCATGAAATATATCATTGACCCTGTGCGCATGAAATATTTTATTGACCATTTGCGCATGAAATATCTTATTGACCTTGTGTGCATGAAATATTTTATTGACCCTGTGCTCATCAAATATCTTATTGACCCTGCGCGCATGAAATATCTTATTGATCCTGTGTGCATAAAATATTTTATTGACCCCGTTTGAATGAAATATCTTCCTGACCCTGTGCGCCTGAAATATCTTATTGACCCTTTGCGCATGCAATATCTAATTGACCCTTTGCGCATGAAATGTCTTATTGGCGCTCTGTGCATGAAATATCTTATTGACCCTGTGCGCATGAAATATTTTATTGACCCTTTGCGTATGAAATGCCTTATTGACCTTGCGCGCATGAAATATTTTATTTACCCTTTGCTCATCAAGTATCTTATTGACCCTGTGCGCATGAAATATCTTATTGACCCCGCGCGGATACAATCTTATTGACCCTGGACGCATGAAATATCTTATTGACCCTGTGCCCCTGTGCGCATGAAATATTTTACTTACTCTTTGCGCATGAAATGTCTTATCGACCCTCTGCGCATGAAATATTTTATTGACCCTGTGCGCATGAAATATCTTATTGACAGTCTAATATGCAGACTTTTTTTCTGTTTTCGTGAAAAATGAACATATCAAAAGTTTTTATTGAGAGAAAAAAAACTGTCATAGTCTGTATAACTTTTAATAGATATTATCAAGTTGAGATTTTTAATGCTAAATCATTGCATTTAAAGTTAATTATACTGTTTTGTCGCGGAAAAGTAAAGTTACACCCCTTTCACGTTTGTGCCAACGTGTAAAGATATGCACCCCTTTCATATATATGTTAGTCATTTTCTTAAATTAGGCATTTTGTTAAACGACTGACAATTTTAGGTAATCTATAAAATGACTAAAATTTTCAGGCATCCAATAAAATGCGCGTTTAACAAAATGCCTGAATCAGAAAAAAAAATACCAGAAAATAAACATTTAACAATATTAATACAACATTTAACAAATAAACATTTATTAGAAATGTATAGTATATAAATGGGCGGTATTTTTTATAAAATTTGGTTCAGAAGAATTCATAATTTCTAGTCATAATTTGCAGAAATTAAATAGTTCCCCGTGTAAGCATATAAAAAAAAAGCTTGAATAATGTAATGCGAATTAATTATTTGATGTACTGCAAATAATGAATTCTTGTGATGAGTGTTATGCATGTGACTCCTAATAAATTTTATTTGCTAATAAAAATATTTATGTATTCTGAACAAAGACTACTTTCATGTGGTAAGGGAGTTAATTCAATTAGAATTTGTTTATGTAATGAACTTAATGAGGTTACGCAATTTAGAAAAATTACTCATTTATAATTTTGAGTTTAACTTGCCAATTTATTTATCTTATGTTCTAGGTAATCTGCCGCATAGCTGAATTTTGAAAAATAAATTTTTAAAGAATAGGAATTTGGATTGAACCAATCAGCTTGGGGCTTTTTGCACTGTTAACATCAGTTGCTTCGTAATCTTTGGGATGAAAGGTCACGTTTATTTTTATCCACTTTAAAATTTGTGTATCTCGTTATTTACTTGTGTTATTTGTGACTGTTTATATTTATTGTATGGGATTTATTTAAAGCAACATATTCGGACGTTCTTTATCTTCTGCACAAATCGTTATCGTGAGTAATTATTGATTTTCTTTAACAACTGTGTGAAAACATGGCGTCTTCAATGATTATGTAATACACATTACCAAGTTTTATTTGGGCATGCGCAGTTAATGACTGTCCGATACACAATGACCTCTTGCCCTAGTAAGACCAATGTAGTGTTATTGGGTCACAGCTTTATTCGGAGACTTAGCGATTTTATCGAATCATCTGACGAATTATATAATTTAAGATTGAGTAATGCTTTCTTTGATGTTGAGTCCCGTTTTAAAGGTGGCTTGACTGTTGAACGTTTAATTCATGAAAGAAGTGACTTATTTTCATTCGAACCGGATCGTAACCCTGACATTGTATATTTACAGATTGGTGGGAACTGTTTGTCCGATTATAGAGCGACAGCCCAGAAAGTCGCAAATAATATATACTCATTTGCTTGTTATTTACGGTTTGGATTAAACATTAAGATGGTCATAATTGGTCAACTTTTTCGCCGAAATCCAAATAAAGTGCACAAAGATTACAATAAAAATGTGATTGAAGTGAACGAACTGCTGCGTTCCTTGTGCAACAATGACTTCTTAAATGTTATATTTTGGAGACACCATGGGTTTTGGTCTGATCTATCTTTCTTGCACAAGGATGGAACTCATCTGGAGAAGACAGTTGCCATGCCAAAATATTTCCGCAGTGTACGAAGTGCAATACTCCATGCCGATTTATTACTTGGTAATATTTAATTTGATTAACTTTTTCACAGTCGTTATTTGTAGTTATTAAGCATTAGTTTCAAACTACCAAATAATCCCAAAGATTAACTAAATTGATACAAGATACATATTTTATTTGCCAAACATGGCGCCCAAAAGGAGCAGAAAGAATTACAAACAAATAATACATTATTTATATAGTGNAAAAAAAAAAAAAAAAGAAAAATTAAATAAAAGACTGGTTCAGCATCAGCAGGTCATGATTGTTATCCATAGTGTGTAAAAAAAAAGAAAAAAAAAAGAGATGAACCTTGTTCATGTATGTAGAAGAAAAAAAAAACTTGTATGTCAAACACGTCATACATATATAGAAAAAAAAGTGTACATGTAAGTCACTATCATGCCAAGTATGATATATACTGGTGATGACACACATGTAAAAAAAAATGAAAAAAAAACGTATATATATATATATAAAAGAAAGAATAGTACTTCATGCAGAATGTACTGTGTTGTTATATCACACTATTTGAGTGGACAAGACCTGGCAAAAAAAAAAAATATACAGAGAATGTTTATATTGTTATCACTTCAGCGATGGAAACGTTCAACATTCCCAAAATAGCGCTCATCGTGTGAA
>MJUU01022348.1:51881-71729 GCA_002080025.1 Modiolus philippinarum | reverse complement strand
TTTAAAACTATCAATAGCACATTTTAATTTTGTCAAATATGGAAAATTCAGGAAATTGAAGACAAATTATGAAAATTGACATGAGTTTTTCTGTTTAATAACAAGCTTATGTTAAAATTCTCACAAAGCTGAAAGGCAATTGCCCCCTTGTAGTTTTTAAATTTCGTCAATTACATAATAATTGAACAAAATCCATTAAGCTATCGTGCTATATTTTAAGATCCTTTGCTAATTTAAAACCAAGTGAGAAGTAAAAAAGGCTTTTCCTCAAGGTAATAAAACATTTTTTTCACGTAACTCTAAATTTCATACATTTATGACAACCATTACGAATGGCATTGGCAGCAAGCGTTTGTTCTATGTCATTGTAGAAAATCTGGCGTCCACACCATTTGCAGATATTTATACTTTCTATGAAAAGGCTCATACAAAGTGATTAAAAGACAATTAGTACTTAAAGGGAAAATAGCCCTAAATGATGGTTCTGTGAGAATTTTAAAGGAATTAATATATGTATTAAACAGGAAAAATAGCGACGGTGAAGGAATACATTTGAAAGTTCAATATTGCACAGGAAAATTTATACCAATTAAAGTAATGGTAGATTCTAAAGCGCATTTTGTCTTTTTATAAACACTTTATTGCAATCATTATCAAACAATAATTTGGTACCTTAAAAAATGATGGGTGTTTTCGGCTGTGTTGCCTGAACTATAAGAAACTGCATGAAGAAAAATTGTGAGTTGAGCTAGTCTAGTAATAACAACATTGAAATCTGAAAAAATGTTTGGTCTACATCTACAGTTATTATTGAGGAACACTTGAAAAGTAGAGTATATAGTGCAGGCATACTTGAACTTGAATTGGTAAAGTGACAGTCCATTAGTCGTGGAAGTCTTAAAATTGAAGAATTCCTTCATGTTTAGGTAAAAAGTTTTATATAATGTAGTAGGAGTCATTGAAAATGAAATGGATGCATACCCTCTCTTGGACCAAAAAACTGAAGGACATGGTCAACTTAGCATGCAATCAAATGCATCTGCCCAAAAGACCTGCCAGCGCACAAGTTTTGTGGCACTCTTGTATATTTTTTATTTGTCTTGTCTTTGTAAGTCTTAGTTTTGTTCATTATAAATATGTATGTTTTTCTTTTATTTTTGGTTTTAATTATTCAAATTTCTCCCTTTTTGGTTTGGCATTCGGTATATCACTAAAACGGATATGGAGAGAAATATTTTAGGATATTTAGATATTAGTCCCGATGGAGTAATTTTAACAAAATCATGAAAAAGGCCAAACAAAAGAACAATATACAGTCGGTTATACTATATCTAGTATTAACAAAAGGAAAAAAAAACAGTCACTACACGTGGAAGTCTTCAATATCATAAATCGAACTTAGTACTGAATTTACATATTGAACATACTGCATCGCTTGTAATTATGACAATATCATTACATCTGCACTGTTTGTATTAAACATATTGATTTAGATCTGGTTTAATTGTTTTTGATAATTACAATATTTAAAATTGTGTTTATGAATTGAACAAATAAAAAAAAGCGTAAAACAAAGCAGTCGGTGCATGCTGCTTTTTTTGTCTTCAGCTTAACTATTTTGGTCATCTATTCAGTTTGTCACTTTATTATTTGGGTTTTAACATTTGGTTTGGCATGATATGAAAATTGTCATTACTATTTAGGCTTCATATTTATTGCAAGTACTGTTAGGTTAGATAACTTTGTTGGCTTGATATGTAATTATTTTAATATGTAAGCCATAATATTTGACTTTACATTTTACTTGGCATTTGTCGGTAACCTGTGTAGAGAAACGCCACGCTCCATGCAGCATAAAGACCCCTTCTATATTGTCTAAGGCAGAGTCACTGGGACTCGTATAGAAGGCTAAATTTCCTGCCTCTACCACTTTATCCTCTTTTCCAGTGGCAATCAAAACTCGTTGTCCCGGTTGTCCCTTTCACTTTTGTTTCTTTCTTCTCTTACTTGTATTGTTTTGAATTGATTAACTTGTTCTCGTCCTGATATAGCTGAAATATTGCTCACTGGACGTTAAACTCTAACTAATCAATCGATCAATCAAAAGATTAGCATTATTGACATTGATTTTGAATATCAATTTATTTGGTACACTATTTATGCATGTTCTATGAGTTGACTTAACAAATAGTCCATGGGCTGGAATAACCCCCCGTGCACCCCCCACTTCCCAACCCCATCCATTTTTTTAAGTCCGCATACATCCCCTCTTCAAAATAAAACATGAAATAAAACATGTTAACACGAGCATAACCTGCACGCACTGGTAGAACAGGACCCATTTTTAGACCCACCTACCGAAATTTTGGAAAATTTCGTTNTTAAACTCAATATTTTGCCTGAAATTGATGAAAAATGGGAATTTTCAACATTTCAGATTTGCCCAAATTTCACTGTTAAATCGTTATATATGCCAAATCTGGAGGATATATCTGCAGATGTGCCAATTAATTATTCTAAGCCATACACTAAATGTCTGAAAACAATGTTAAGAAAAAGAAGAAGTGTTTGATGTGACTCAAAATACCGAAAATCTTACCCCTACCCCAACAAATTTCCTTAAAATAGTCAATTTTTTGTCTATGTTCGATACAAATTAACTCGAACACGCAAAATGTGTGTTGTATATGACAATGTTTCATAAATTATACCATGATTTCGTATTTTAACAGCCATTAGTTGCCTTAAACTCAATATTTTGCCTGAAATTGATGAAAAATGTGAATTTTCAACATTTCAGATTTTGCCAAAGTTCACTGTAAACCCGCTATTATGGCAAATCTGGATGATATATCTGCAGATATGCCAATTAATTGTTCTAAGCAATACATGAGTTGTCTCAAAACAGTGTTTAGAATATCAAGGGGTTAATGTGACTCTGAATACAGTGAATCTTACCCCTACCCCAACAAATTTTCCCTAGAATAGTCAATTTTTTGTCTATGTTCGCATAAAAATAACCAGAACATGCAAAATGTGTGTTATATATGACATTGTTGCATGAATGACATCATGATCTGGTATTTAACAGCCATTTGTTGACTTAAACTAAATATTTGGCCCAAACTGATGGAAAATGGGAATTTTCAACATTTCAGTTTTCTCCAAAGTGCATTGTTAAATCGTAATATATGTCAAATCTGGAGGATTCATCTGCAAATATGCCATTTAATTGTACTAAGCGATACATTAGTTGTCTTAAAACACTGTTTAGAAAAACAAGGACTGTTTAATGTGACTCGGAAAAAATTACCCCTACCTTAAAAAATTTTCCCTATAAAAGTCAATCTTTTTTACTATATTCACATCAAAATAACCAAAACACACAAAATCTGCATTGCATATAACAATGTTGCATAATTTCTATCAAAATTTTTCATTTTAAGTCCCACTTGTCACCTTAAACTCAATATTTTGTACAGAATTGATGAAAATGGGAATTTTCAGCATTTCAGATTTGTCCAAAATTCACTTTTAAATAGTTAAATGTTGCAAATCTGGAGGATTTATATGCAGATTTGCCAATTCATTGTTCTAATCGATATATAAGTTCTGTAAAAAATGCTTAGAAGAACAAGGAGTGTTCAATGTGACTCTAAATATCGAAATCTTTACCCCTACCCCAAGAAAATGGTGCTTAAAAATCCTCAGAATATGTATGTCTGTGCATTTATATCAACAAAACACACTAAGTTTTTTACTTTCTTTTAAAAAATTGCATTTTATATATCGCAATATGCAATTTTAACGCCAAATATGGGTAAAATTGTATATTTTGGGCGATTTTCGTGAAAAATGGGATTTTTCAGCATTTCCGAATTTTACAAAATTCAAAGTTGAATTGTTGTATAAATGCCCATAAACCACACACATGATATTATTTGTGATATATTGGAGTCTCTGTGTATTTTGGCGTTTGAAATGATATGTTAATGGACCTTTATACAATGTTTAAGCTTTTCAAGCTGAATAAAATGAAATAAATTGTGTTGAATAATTGTGGTAAGGGGTTATATATTTGTAATTTATGAGACTGTAGTTATTCTAAAATGTTTAAAAACATATTTTCTTATGACTTAGATATATTGAAAGGATATCTAATCAACATTTTTACGTTACATATCAATTTCATGAAGTATTTGCATCTCAAAATCAAAATAGCAGATATTCTGAAAAACGGAAAATTCCCATTTTGCATACAATTTCGAGCAAAAGAGTCAAAAGGGACCTCTTAATAAGTTTTAAATCTACTTAAATGACCTTCTGCATGTCAGCTTTAGTGAAAT
Organism: Modiolus philippinarum; assembly: GCA_002080025.1. Taxonomy (NCBI): domain Eukaryota; kingdom Metazoa; phylum Mollusca; class Bivalvia; order Mytilida; family Modiolidae; genus Modiolus; species Modiolus philippinarum. Next base: position 67,383 of record MJUU01022348.1, on the reverse strand, counting down.
AAACACTTGAATTCCAATAAAACATTAGTCTTTAATCATTTAGAGCCTTAATATTTAATATTTTCCCTTAATTTTTAGGGGGAGGGGTGCTAATTTTGACATTTCTGAACCTACAATACGTCTGAAACTAAAATGTTTGCACACAATTTGTTGCTTACATATCATAAATCATTATAACAACGGCAATTATTAAATATATATTCAGAATTTTACGACCATAAAGTCAGAAAGTCGAAATTGTGAAAAAATCGAAAATTCCGAAAATTCCCATTTTTCAAAATTTTTTTACCGAAAATCAAAAATTTATGGACTTTAATGGTTTTATTTCCAACATTGTATCACAACTGATAAGTTAGGCATAAAAACCAGATCAAATGACGAGGGTTGTTTATCTGAAAGGAATTGACAGCCTAAAATTGCCATTTTCGCTATTTTTGTGCAGGGGGAGGGGTACATTTTTTGTATCCCAAGGTCATAAAAATGGCGTAAAGTGCCCAAACTTGAGTTCATTGTAAAGGTTATTAAATTAGCTTTAATTTGGTACCGAATTTCAGTACATATTACTTATCATTAAATAATTATGGAGCCTAAAAGATGAAACTTAGGTTAAAACGAACATACAAGAGTGTTTCGTGGTGTACTGTAAAAGTGGCCCTATACTGTCCATGCGTGCAGGTTATGTTCGTGTTAACATGTTTTATTTTGAAGAGGGGATATAGGAAGACTGAAAAAAATCGGTCTAGATGGGAAGTGGGGGGTGCACGGAAAGTGATTTCAGCCCATGGCTTAAAAAGTTTAATCTTTACATATATTTTCGTGGTACTATATGAATTAATCTTTAATTTATAATTTCCTTAATTTGTCATTACGTTCGATATTTGGATATTACTTTAATTTTCATATTTAATTTTGCATTACTGCTAGGACGTAATATTTAATTAGATATCATTAAAGTAAGTTAGAACCGAACCGTCACTTGTGTACAGCACACACACACACACACAAACTAAACTAAACAAGGAAAAATACAACATAGAACCTAGAGAGGATGAAATGAGTGAGATAAGGTGCACCGATAGAGCAGAAGAAAATCTATTCCATAGAGGTATCCAAGTAAAACTGCTACAATGATGACTTCTATCTAGGGGAACAGACCCTTTTTAAGGACCATTTGTAATCAAAGAAATCTATCAAGGCAGTTGCTGTGTGTAGTGACAAATTGGAAGATTTTAAACTCTATATATGCTGTCGCTGAATGAATACAACAAGGGAAGTTGACTCTTAAAAAGCGAAGTCATCGCGTTTTTCATACAGCTTATATGGAATTCCGATAATCTTTTGAAAAACTGATATCAAAATTGGCATTGCGTATTCAATTTGTTACCACTAAGAGAAACATTTGGCACAAGTTAATTATTCGTCGTCAAGGAGAAGATGATTTTAAGTTCAATATCAAACTTGGGAAAGGGAGATAATTGACAAATGTTTCTCATTGAGGCTTGGCTCAATTTGGTATGGCATGATATCGTTCATCAATTTTGCATTTCCAAAGCTCATAGTGATATTTTACCAGAAGTTTAGAGACATGATCATTTTTTTTTCAGGCAATTTATTTTTCCAAATTCAAAGAATTATTTTTTCTTACAAAAAATTCCAGCAAACTCCTCCTCTCGGTAAGATAAAATAGTTGGTGCCTTATGGAGTACTCATATAACTCGGTTGATATTCTACAGGATCCATACACCTGGTGCAAATAAACAAGATCTACGTAATAACAACATTTTTCTTTATTCATAATAATAACTGAAAACTGAAAATTTAATCTGATATCACTGGTAAGGCTCGATATTTTTCCGTCTCAGGATCGCAGTCCAAATGCTTCCAAATTTTTCAATGTTTTTAAGTATCCACAGTGGCCCTCATTTTGTAAAACATCACACTGATTCACACTGATTCACACAAAAAGTATACAGAGGAAGATGGCATCGTAATGCTGGAATTCTTGATTGATAACATATTTGTAGAATTTGCAGGACAAGTTTTCCAGCGGACAATAGGGATACTTATGGGGACTTTTGGAAGATTTGTTTCTTTATTCGTATGAAGCAAGGTTCATACAAGGGTTAGTTAAAAAAAAAGACAATAAGTTAGCCAAGTCCTTTAATTTCAGTTTCCGTTATATAGATGATGTTCTTTCATTGAACAATCCTCAATTTAAGGTTAACCTAATCTTATATACCCAAATGAACTCGAAATTAAAGAGACCACTGATATACCATCATCAGCATCATACATGGACCTATACCTCTGCCTGTAGTCTGTACAGCTATTTTGTCAACAGAGCGAAATAACTGTATCAATAACTGTTGCAATTGAAACTACAGAAGTTTTACGGTCGTCACCACGGTTTGACAGACCGTTACAATGTTTCTATTTCACAAATGAGAATAGATATCTTTGGGTAGATCAAGAGTTTATTACCGGACTGACTAACAGCGACTGTGACAAAACCGGACTTTTCACACTGGCACTGTGACGGGTGCCACGCGTGGAGCAGATCATGCTTACCTTTCCGGAACACTTGATGATACTCCCGGCTTCAATGCGAGTTCACACTGTCAGTGCTTTAGTTTTTTGTGTTATCTTGTATATCTCGCTGTAATCTTTTAGTTTTGTCCTCGTTGATGATATATATTATACCGATTTTTCCTGGTTATTGTCTTAATACTTAATAGATTCTTAGAAACTTTTCAAACTTTTCCCTTAGTACCGTTTGAGGGTTAGAGAGGTAATACGTACCAAGGATTGTAATTGGTTTTGTCTTAGGGTTAGAAAATGACATTAACCAATCAGCCACCAAACAATTTTTACAAAACCACATTCTAACTGGCTGTGTGACTGGTGCCATGCGTGGAGCAGATCATGCTTACTCTTCCGAAGCACCTGATCATTTTTTGTAGGGGTTCACACACTTTCCAAGCAAGGGCATAGGCTCGCACACTCGGCAATATGTGGAGTATTTCCGGTAGAATTACGGAACGGAAAGGACCTCTGCTTCGGAGATTGGGGTTCACACTGCTGGTGCTTTAGTTATGTGGCGTTCTTGTTCATTTTTGTTTATTTGTTTTGTCTTTGTCATACTGTTTCAATTTGTATTGGATATGAATTGCCGTGATTTCGGATTTATGTTTTTAGAATTCCCCCTTTCCTCATTCTTGCTTCGGTATTCGTTTGCCAATGTATTCATAGAGAAGTAAATTGTTACCATGATCTTCTTATCATATATATTGAAATATAGTGTTACTCATCATAACCTCACGTAGTCTTAATGCTCGTTTTATCCTCCAGGATTGATTTAATGTTTTGTTCATTTTTCAATATTCTTTGAAACTACTTGAAAAAAAATACAAATTTTAAAATAAAACTAATTCAGAAAACACATTCCTAACAGTAATTTGATACGTCAGTTTAACAATGAAAGACTTCAGCATATTTTTGAATCCTTACAATTAATCACGACAATATTCATTACATTTGCACTGCTTAATATCATGGGGTTATTGCATGAATATTGTAGAATATTGTGCCGAGTAGATGCAACAACCCTTTTATTGTATGGCAAAGCTAAGATTTCTGTTAATGAATTAATATTTGTTGCCAATGACATCATAAAATATAAGTCATATTTGATATGGAAATTTATTGCACACTTACGTTTGGTTGCTTTCTTAAGAAAAAAACGTAGAACAAGTAGCAGTAGGTCTATCATCAATGATTGGTTTGTTGTTAATTTTAAAGGTTCTGATAAATACGTATATTAGTGTGTAGGCTTGTTATTTTAGTAACCTGTATTGGGTTAAATTGGTATGTTTATTATACCATAAGGAATCGGGATAGACAAAAGGGAGGTTTGAGTACCCATAAAAGGGGTTTAACCCTCCCAATAGCTCTCGCTAATGCCGGTACCAAGTCCGGCTATCCCGAGATCCTATCGTTGTATTGTTAACAATGAAAGAATATGGAGTAAATGAAAATGAAACAAAATCTCCACAAATACATGGTAAAACCAAGTAATGGAACAACGGTTTTATTTTTGTTTCTCATCGTTGTCTTTGTGTGTCATATATTATTTTATTGTTTTTCTTGTGGAGTTCCCTGGTTGATTGTATATATGTGATTGTATTTTTTGGCCATTGTAAGTGTTTCCTGTTATCTTTTCTACATAAATTGTTATTATAGGTTATTCTAGGTTTATGACAAACGCGATAATTTTGACTTCCAAATTGTGAACTTTCCCATTCTCAGCAGCAATATATCTACCTCCCCAGCATTCGGAGTTTATATTTCACAATTAATTCGTTACTGTAGAGCTTGTAGTCACAAAAACTGCTGAGTCAGGGATATGTTCAGCCGTTGTTACTTTCGTCCCATCAGAAAATCAATGGCGATCACTACGACATCATAGATAGATATGAAATGCCGGTGTCACAACGAAAACAGACATTTTCAGCTAGATTCACATCTTCCCGGATTTGACATCAGCGATTATGACTTTACCCTGGATTGACCCACTGACAGCGTGACGGGTGCTGTACACTTAGAATGACATGCTAACCCTTCCGGAAACCTGATGTCACCCTCAGTTTTTATGGGCGTTCACACTGTCAGTGCTTTAGTTTTTTGTGTTGTCTTGTATATCATACTGTTGAATTTTAGTTTTGTCTTCGTTATTAATGTTTGTGGTACCAATTTGTCCTTGTTATTGTTTGAATACTAAAGAGTTATGCAGAAGCTTTACAAATAATCACCTTAAAGAGTATGCTAAAATGGTTTATTTATGCAGTTTGGTATTTTTGTATTTTGGGTTATAGGCCTTGAATATCAGTTTAGAAGCGGATCCAGGCAATTACAAAAGGGGGGTTCCAATTCGAGATGAAAGGAAATTTCGCCGAGCGGATCGAGGCTCGAAAATTTTTAGAGGTATTTCTGAATAAAACATCAGGATAATCATTAAAAAATACATGATTGTCCGGAAAAAGGGGGGTTCCAACCCCGGAACTCCCTCTGGATCCGCCAATGCAATATAGTAAAGTAAGTGAGAACCGAACTGTCAGTCTAAAAACGAACAATTCAGGGACAATGTCAACATCGGAAACACCAAGAAACAAGGACATCAAATGAGTACGGAACAGAAAGAAAAATGAAGACACAAATACAGATGAACAACATGGACCCAATAAAAACCATGCGTTAGATCAGGTGCACCGGTAGAGTAAGCATCCACTGCTTCTTTTAAGACACATGCCGTGTTGAACATGTCTACTCCGGTAGTAAAGTCCGGTAGATGTCGACCGTTAAACTTCTGTAGTGATGACTTCAAGTTGTGGGTAACATAAAATTGGTTAAGTAGCCTTTTTTAAACAACCGAACTCTATTAAGGTAGTCACTGTATCGACCACAGGCCCTTGAGTAGTGAATAAATTTGGAGTTGTAATCACTGTATGCTGCAATAATGCTACAAAGAAAAGTTGACTTTTGGAAAAGTGAAGTCATCGCGTTTTGTCATACAGCATAGTTTGTAGTGTACCTCTGTTATCAATTTCAAGATGAAGGTCAAGGAACAAGGTCCTGATGTAGAAGTATCTGTCGTAATACTATCCTTAAAATCCAATTCCATTTCTTTTGGATAGATCAGATGAAGAAAATAACCAAAGGCGAGGGTTAAGTGCTAAAATATCATCTGTAGCTCTGTCAATGTGATGTATATCTTGAATGGAAGCCAACACCGTCAGCGCAGTCATGGACATCGACATTACACTGCCCCAAATCTGCATGACATTTCAATTACTGGTCTTCTACCATAAATAAACGTCCCCCTAGTTATTCATCACATATATAAGCACAATGTTATACTCTTTACCCCATTCAAAATTACTTTCATTTTATAAAAGCTGTTTGAACTCTTCCGTGACAGATCCATCGTCACATGAATACAAATAAACTGCAATTGTCATAGATATTGCTCATCACAGACTATTTAAACCTGTTCGCACATCTGCTAATGAACAAGAACGTCGTTTATTCTTAAAACTCAAATTTACAAACAAAGGCTTAGATGCCATAAATCTTGGTAATATTCTTCATAATAAACATGTTACCGCCAAGATACCACCATACTTTAAGATCCAAACAGTTCCTCTTATATCTTATACATATACAAAACCAATTGCAACTAACATCTTCAATAACAAACGGGTATTGCGGGATGTCCAAATTGATTCAAATCAAAACCACCTGATTGTTCTTGTCTGTCTTTCCTATCTATGTACGCTCCTGCTGGTCACATTATTACAGAGGACCTCTACATCGTAAGCAATGAGAAACTTCTTGATCTCTTCAAATCGTGAACCCCAACCTATCAATTGGAAACATAACTGACGCAGTTGAGGAACACGCAAACAATGGGCTAAGAGAGAGAAGGAAAATGTTGAAATACTGTCCGACTGGATCAGGTCCATAAAGTTGATTGTAGCTCGAATGAAGCGCCTTAAGACAACCATGAGACCCAATTCAAAAAGCATACTCTATGATCCCGTGGTAGAAACAACATTGTCCTTCCTCCGTGACAAAGCTGACAAGGCCCAAAACAACATCACATTTATCTGTGAAAGACACAACATTGAATGCTAAATGACGGAGATGAGCATTGGAAATTCATTTGGTAACCTCACACACAAACTCTCCACCATACCAGGGGAGGACATACTAAACAATCACAAATCTGTATTGTGTTCCTTTGGTATTAGTTTGAGTGAAGAGAACAACAACTTGCTTTGTATCTACTGAGTACCTAAATGATATAAGTGCCCTTACAAACAGAGATACATTGCTGGGTCTGCCAAATGCACAACAAAACCCCTCTGTAAGCTCCTCACTTCATTACTTACTGCAGTCAAAGATGGTCTCAAGATATATAGTGATAAATAACTAAATACCGAAGTTACTGTGAAAAAATACAAAAATACCGATGTTGCATATTAAACAGTAAATTTACAAAAAATTTGATATTGTAAGGTTCCAAATATAATCGGCTTTCGGGTCTGGGACTAACAGTCCACCGGCATTGGCATCGACCCAGTGGTAACAAATAACTTAATACCGAAGTTTCTGTGAATTTCTACTTTCTGCATATGCGCATTTCGACAAGTATATTCAACAAATGGAGTGAATCAGATGTGGATTCTCAAAAAACTCAAAAGACTAATTAGAATATCTATCTTCAACTGAAATCAATCACTGCAACAGCGTCAAAACATTTGATTTTTCTTCTCTCTATATTACTCGTCCACACGATAAGCTAAAGTCAGTACTCCGGGATTTAATACATCAGTCTTTCTGTACTAAAAAGGTTGAAAGAAGATATTCATCATTTAGTGAAGATGGGTCCTATTGTGTTAAACATCACACTGATTCACACAAAAAGTATACAGATGAGGAAGTCACTGCAATGTGAAATTCTTGATTGATAACATATTTGTAGAATTCGGAGGACAAGTTTTCCAGCAGACAATTTTGATAACTATGGGACTAATTGTGCGCCACTTTAGCAGATTTGTTTCTTTATTCGTATGAAGCCAGGTTCATACAAGGGCTAGTTCAGAAAAAAGACAATAAGCTAGCAAAATCCTTTAATTTCAGTTTCCGTTATATAGATGATGTTCTTTCATTGAACAATCCTCAATTTAAGGATAAAATTTATCTTATACACCCAAATGAACTCGAAATTAAAGAGACCAAGATGACCATCATCAGCATCATACCTGGACCTATACCTCTACATTGACAACTCTGGATGTCTGAAAACAAAACTTTACGACAAGCGTGATGATTTAGACTTTCGAATAGTGCACTTCCCGTTTTTGAGCAGTAATATTCCCACATCTTCGGCATATGGCGTATACATTTCACAACTCATTCTTTATTGCTGTGCCTGTAGTTTGTACAGCGATTTTGTCAACAGAGCGAAATTACTGTCTCAAAAACGTATACATCAAGGATATGTTCAATCACTGTTGCGATAGTCACTACAGAAGTTTTACGGTATTACAATGTTTCTGTTTCACAAATGAGCACAGATATCTTTGGGTAGATCAGAGTTTATTACCGGACTGACTAACAAAGACTGTGACAAAACCGGACTTTTAACTGGCAGTGTGACGGGTGCCACGCGTGGAGCAGATCATGATTACCCTACCAGAGCACCTGATGATACCACAGTTTTACAGGGGTTCACACTGCTAGTGCTTTAGTTTTGTGGCGTTCTTGTTCATATTTGTTGATTTGTTTTGTCTTTGTCATACTGTCTCAATTCGTATTGCTGTGAATTGCCGTGATTTTGGATTTATGATTTTAGAATTCCCCCTTTTTCTCGTTCTTGCTTCGGTATTCGTTTGCCGATGTACTATATAACGGAAGCTGAAATTGAAAGACTGGGCCAGTTTTTATATCTATTTTGAAGAAGTCTTTCGACGAATTCAGTCTTGCATGAGAGGAAAAACATATCGGCTAAAAGAGGTGCAGTTTGTTCCCATTGGAATTTCCGATAGTGTGTTGTGAAGCGAGTCATAAAACTGGACAAATATATTGTTCATCAGAAACTATAACATTTTAATCACTTCTTCCTTTGTATATTTTTCTGTGATTCTTAGTGGTATTTCACAAAGTATGCTTGTTCTCTGCCTATTACAATGTTGTAAGTTTCTATCTTCGTTCGCCGTTCTTACGGGAGAAACATCAACTTAATTTTTCAGTCAAAATTTCAATTGTTCACGAAGAATGACAGTATAAAATGTGGAGAAGTAAAAATTATAATGCTGTTACAGTGTGATAATCTCATTTTAAGATGTCAAGCAGATCTTGAGAGTTTTGTAATATTCACATTTCATTGACACCACTTCTTGAAAAGTTAGTATCACAATTTTTGAAGGTCCTCTTGTACGGCTGTCATGATCGAGGTTATACGCTTAGAAATAGGTTTTGTACAACATGTTGCAGATCCGGTGATGTAGCGTTGTTTGTATGGGTATTTGTGTAATTTTGTACCCAGTAGAAGGAGGGAAATCAGCGTCCTAATCTTTGGTTAAAATTTCAAAGAAAAGCAAAATGGATTTATGGTTCTGTAATATCTGCTTCTTAGACAGATTAGTAGCTGTGCAAGTTGAATTGCTCTGGGTATAGCCAATGACTAGGTCTTTCTTTAAACACTTGATGTCATGATCTTTTCAAATGGAAATGATGTTATTAGGGGCCGGAACAAAGATATATTTATTATAAATGGAGGACAAGTACCTGGCAGCTCGACATTTTTGAAAAATGGATGATGTTTTAGTTCTCATTGACCCTCGTTTTAAGAAATAACTAAATACCGAACTTACTGTAAATTGAACTTCTGCATATGGCCATTTCAATAAATGATGACTCTTCAGTGTAGATAAAAACAAAACATTTTGAAGATCATTAACTCGAAAGTCTTAACAACCTGACACAATATGTAATGATATATAATTATAATCAATATATCTAAAATATAAGCTAAAATCAGCTAAGAACAGAGCTTTGCATTGGGAGATACTCTTTACTTTCAATAAAATTTACAAAAATTAAGATATTTCAAGTTTCCAAATAAAATCTGCTTCCATCATGGACCTCACAGCCTTAATCCACTGCGTAGTATACTACGCTTCCCTACACTTTATCAGCTATGAAAAAAAACTGGAATATAATGGTGTTCCTAGTCTTATATGTATCTTCAGGAGATTGGTACAAAATATGCAATCCTTAATAACCAAACAATAAATATAATGTTTATATATGGCAACAAACAGGGATGACTATGTTGAATATGTGAAGAAGGCCATGTCATAAAATTCCTCTGAAAAGTCTTTGGTGGCTATATTGTTGCCATGACTTTAGTACAAAATCTATGTCTATTGTATTTATTTGTAAAGTTAACTGACAGTAATTCGTATGAAAACATAACAAATTGTAAATATCAAACGTAAATTAAAGTATCATAAAGATGAGTTACATGTTGAACTCAAGTATAAAGCAATAAACAACTTAATAAGTAATCGATACTTATTTTATAGGAACTTCAAAATATTTCCACCTAAATGAACAATTTTTTCCCACATCAATTTCTTGAAATTAAAGCTAATTTGTCTGACAAATTATTAAACAATAAACAGACATAGTCCATAATTTTATGACTAAACTTTAATGGCGTTCTCTTAATAATGGTAGAAAATTGATGAGTAGGAGTTGATGAGCGTTTGGAATGTGCTTTACTTATCCTATCCATGATATCTAAACATTATGCGTAATGAGCTACAAATAATCATGTTTCCTTTAATAATTTTTCTTGGAATGGAAGAAGCTCCAGAAATAAATTTGGCGCCCTCTAAAAATAAAACAAAACTGACTTTGTTATGGAGCACTTTTCCAAAGATCATAGCTGCAATATTTACTCATACAGTAATTTATTTATTTCTATTGTATAGCAACATAATATTTCCCCAAGAAAGCAACCAAAAGTAAGAGTGCAATAAATTTCAATCGATTGCACTAGAGCAAATATGACTTAAATTTCACGACGTCATTGACAACAAAAAATCCCCAACTTGAACCAAATTTTAGTTTTGCTAAATAAATAAAAGGGTTCGTTGCATGAATATTTGGGAATATTGTTCCGCGAGAACATATATTGCACTCGCAACCTCGTAAAAGTCTACTCGGGACAATATTAAACAATTATGGCACTTCCACGAGATCAATAAGGGGTTTAACGGAGCAATAGAGTATATATTTAACGAGGGTTTACCCCGAGTTCAATACTATCTTTTGCGCTCCGTAAACCCCATATTGATCGAGTATAGAAGTGTCATAATTGTTTTATTATATTTGATTGGCATGGCTGAAGTCACCGATGATAAACAAAAGAGGAGTGGATGTTAAAGGGTGTGGCCTGTAAACGCCAGTCAAAGTTAGTGTGCAATATGATTTATCATGATTTATTTAGTAGATACATTTCTATACTTTATAAATAGAAATTAAAGTACAAATATAATGATACCCAATATTCATGCAATAGCCCTAAAATATGGTATGTGTCGCACTGTTAGCTTTCATTGGACAACCCTTAATTTAAACTTGACTAACACAAAAATTTACTTTTAAATTGTGCAATTTCCTTTTGTTTGAGCTGCATACTGTTAACCAAAACCGGAGACGGAATTTAGAGGGTAATCCTGTGGAAAATGTCGTATTTTGTTCGCATTTTTCCGGACTTGCTTTTAATTTGCGCACTTAGGACTTGTTTTGAATTTTGCACTTAGGAGCTAAATTGTCCAGCGTAGGTTGAGAAAAGTTATATGTAAACCGGCAACGGCACAACAAATATTAAGTGTAGACACATATCAAGTATCGTAACTTAGCCGAAGTTTGTCGATTGGTGGTACATTTGTTTATGTCAACTATAAAAAGTATATCGGTCAAGTCGGATATCAGAGTCGAACATTAATGAGCGTCCATGATTGATCAAAATCGCATGCAAAACTAGTGTTCTAATCAAAATTATAAAGTACTCTTGGCGTTTTCATGCATTATACGGTAATTGATATAATTTTCTAAATATATGGATTCGACATGATACGTTTTTAGAGCTTCCAAAAAATTTAAAGAAATACAGCTCATATTGCTTTAACAGTGTTCTTACCATAGATTGAAATGTACCACACAAACATACAAACCATAAACCATAGACTGGTGAAACCCTACTGCTAGCTCTTGCTAGTGACGGTACCAAGTCTGGCTATCTCGAGGTCCTATCGTTGTCTGCATTTGTCTTTTGCCTTTTTATTGGTCTTTTTCTTTTGGAGGTCCTGGAGAATTATGCCGTGTGACTGTAATTTTTGGCTACTGTGGGTGTTATCTTCTCTTTATTAAATAAATTACCGTTAAAGTAAAACAGTTTGTCTCTACTGCAGTGTGGAGTCCGTAAAAAGACTCCCACGATAGATGTATGCTCTACGAGTATTTCAATTATGGTGTACCTATTCGAGAGAGAATTTCTCATATGAATATACTATATCATACTTTCAATGTTTGGCATTTATTTTGTGATTTCGAAATGTTATTCGGACCACCTGTTAAAAATGCCAACATCTGTCTATTTTATGATGCCAAGTTTTCTTGCAATAGACTTGATGAGTGTCCTGTGTTTATCCATATGTTGTAACTATCCACTGGCTTTAGACACTAGTGCCTTTGTCGGACAACGGATGACAGTGATTGTAAGAACACTTTGCCAGTTTAATTTATGTTATCCCGCATCCATGACACGAAGCGTTGTTCAACATTTAGCAAAGAATTCCGATCAAACCGGTGCTAGGGACCGTCTTGAACTTACTATGAGGTATGAGCATAGCTCATTGTTTAAGGACTCATGGTGACTTCAAGATCAAGAACATCAATAAAAGCGTTGTTCCTTTGCTTGTTTTTACCATGTATTTGTAGAGATTTTGTCTTATGTACATTTACTCCATATCCTTTCATTGTATATTTATGTATCAATATTCCATTCCCGTCCACTGTTGTAACATATAACTCCAATGTTCAGTTTAGGCATGTTCAGATAAAATTCATAAGGAGTGTATACCGCTAACGGGGCTCATTTTATGCATGAATCAGTCGTTATAGTGAAAAATGATATGTGTAGGGAAAAAGTTGTAGACAGGAACAAGTCCTATGGTACAGATGAGACTCTATCATTAGATCTAGTCTAAATTATATAGGCAAGTCAATCGCTTGTTCTTCATATCCACGAAGGAGTTGTTTTCTGGGTAGTGAAAAAGAATATGTTGGTTAAGTCCAAGTTTCGAGAAGATGCTTTCATCAGAATACATTCTCATAAAGTTTAGCACATATCTTGTAGGTTTAAAACGAGTGCAAGAAAAATTTATGAATCCCAGAGATGTCAATAATTTTGTTCTGTTATCATCACCAGTCAGTGTTATCGGGAAATTATGGCGGCCAGATGGGACCATTTCGCGTTTTCGAGAGGACAAAAACTCGAATACACGAAATCGAAATCACGAAAGCGTTGAATTTCGACGTTTCCGCGATTTCGCATTTTCGCATTTTCTCTGTGTGGAGAGTGAAAGGAGAAAAGACGAAAATGCGAAAACGCGAAATGGCCGCATTTGGTCACCATAGGAAATAATGTATGGAAATTTAGTGCTACAAATTTATATAAAAAGAATGTATTGACATTATTATTTTTTTTCAAAAGACCACTAGCACGATCACAGTAGTCTATTTTTGACTTTTTCCTAGTTGTCATGTTTATTGATTTAATCCTACTGTATAACATTAGTTTCCGAAAACCTCTGTTTTATTGTTTTTTAAAACACTATTTTTGGAATTGAAAAAATAAAAGAATACAAAAAACATATGATAGAAGTAAAAATTTCTACATTTTAAAAAAATAATGCATTTAATGTTACATATAACCCAGTTTACTGGCCGTTAAATTTGAAGACGTGCAACAAAGTATTAAAGACATATCAGAGATGCTGGTTTCACTATTAAATAAAAGCAGTTTTATAACTCCCTGAAGATTTGTATTGTACATTTGTTTTAACAACAACAAATAATAACTCTATTTCTAAAACATATTTGATACATTCCTCTTTTCAATATTCCAATTAAGTACCCGTGGAAGACAGTTATTTTATTAGAAATGATACATTGACAACTCTGTTCGCTAATCAGTTTGTTTTTTACCTCCACAGGTATAATTACATTACCATTGACCCTTTACAAATTTGACATAATTTTATTCAATAACCCATACTTTCCTATTTTTTGAATAAAAAATTCTTTTTGTTATTTCTTCTTAGAAACATTGTATACATTGATATTCTTCTTTTTTTGTTCAAACTGTATTGAAATTGTAATATCAAATGTCCATTGTCTATGACCTTAACGGTCTAATAATTCAAAATTCCACGCATCGGTTAAAACAACAATTTTTACAATTTCAGAGTAAATATTCCTTCCTAAGGTTTATCAAGATCGATAACAAGTCATTTCACCAATGCTTGAAATTTTTATTATCTATGTTCAGTTTGTGACAAACATGATTTCGATTCTCCTATTGTAAATTTCCCTTCAAGAGTAGAAAAATAAACGATGTAGATCTATAGGTATCTCAATTCGACTACTTGTTAACAGGTGTAAAATTAGTGAGAACTGGGCCGTCAGTTAAAAGAATCCATGAACAACGGCAACATCGGAAACACAAAGAAACAAGGACACCACTTGATTACTGGACAAAAAAAGAAGATAAATGAAGACACACAGACGCATACAGATGAACACAAAACCATGCGTGAGATCAGGTGTACCGGTAGAGTAAGCATCTCCTGCATCTTGTTAGACACCCGCCGTGTTGAACATGTCATTTCTGGCAGTAAAGTCAAATCCGATAAACGAAAAACAGACTTTAGTTATAAAAGGAAAGATCTGTTGTAATCTGGGAAACAGTTAACCTATATCGATCAGTGTCTTCATGTTTATTAGGCAGAACGCTTTAAATTGTCATTCTGTAAATTTTGACAAGTTTCTGCATATGACGTTGCCATGGACACATCATTTCTCATATGAAGAGAGATCCGTGTATTGAAAGAAACCTTTTGCTGTGATCATTCCAAAATGTGTCTTGGAGTTTTATGTAATAAAGATTCATGAGAATTTAATATAGGTATATTACTCTAATTTACTCTTTCTTTTAGTTTCTAAGTAATTCACTTGTTAAGTTAGAAAACCCTGATAAGAACATTGTTTAGGCTTTGAGAATCATCGTCAAAATATCAAAATAACATTATCCTTATCCAGTGTCAGTTTGACTACCCATTCTCTGCCATGTATATCAGAAGTCTTAATACAAAGACTTCAATTGATACAAAACAAAATTAAAAGATTCTTTAAGAACATGGACCTAAGAACAACTATAGAAACACCAGAAAAGGTAAGTTAAAGGAAAAAAAAGTAAACAAAAATTGAACCATGCATATGTAAATATAGATTACAACAAAAGATCCCGGTCATTACCATATTTTATCCACTAGAGATAGTTAAATTTTAACATTTTAATTGCGAGGCTTGCCGAGCATTTAAAAATTTTTAAATTTAACTATCGAGAGTGGATAAAATATGGTAATAATCGGGATAAAGTGGTATAATCTTTTTCTCTAATGATCAACGATAAAAACCGAGAATTGTTTTCCGAAAAGATTTGGTGGGAAACAGCACGGGGCTTTATTCAACATAAGTTGAATAAAGAAAATTTATCTAACGGGTCAAAACCGGTTTAAACTTGACATATCATTAGAGAATATACAATACCTATTCTACATTGTACCGTAAAAATTATTTTCTAAAG
>MJUU01022348.1:29271-44559 GCA_002080025.1 Modiolus philippinarum | reverse complement strand
GAAAAATATTAAAAAGTCTGCAATATTATTGCCGTATATTACACCGCGGAGATAAACTTGACTGTAATTTCGATACTTTTTATGTTAGAACATGGTTAATTCCTGTACACCTTATTTACTACATTTGTTCCTGTTAAATAACAAACTACCGAAGTAACTGTGAATTTAGCTTCTGCAGATGTGCATTTCGACAACTTATGTCTCTTAAGTGCAGATCAAATCAATACATTTGGAAATCAACAAACCGAACTACGTGTTCAAGCCGATAAAGAAAATAGCCATTAAATCTAAATATAAAGCCAAAATCAGCTAAGGAGAGAGCTATGTGCCGTTGTAGGTATTTCCTGATAATTTTTTATTTTATTTTCTTTTATTTTGATCTTTAAACGGTTGTATGTAAATTTAACATCATATGAATAAAAGAAAACCAACTCGAAAGTTGGGTGCACAATTAGTACTCATTGTAATACTGACTGACTGCTGAAATATTAATCCAAAAAGGTCTACTGAATAAACAAGGAAAGGATATGGAGTAAATGCACACAAGAAATAGTGTCTACAAATAAATGGCTACGCTTGGCAACGCTTTACTTCGGAATTATGTTATTTGAAGTGGCCATGAGGTCTTCAACAATGAGCTTTGATTTTACTCTTAGACGTCCTCTAGCAACGGTTTGAGTGGCATTCATTGAGAGATATCGGGCAACGCTAAATCCATGCTATTATACTCATGGTTGTGGGATCGTCAAGAAACATATATTAACTGGAAAAGCGTTCTCGGAACCACTGTCATCCTGTGTCCAAAAAAAACTAATAGGAGACAATCACAACATAAAAACAATCACAGGGCACTCATCGAGTCAACCGTGAGAAATTCTCTTAAGAGCAAGCATACTTAGTAAAATGTTTAGAGAACATACATCTCTTACGGGGATTTTTTTTTACGGACTCCACACTGCACGAGACACGAACTCTCAAAATAAAATACTTTGCACCATAGACAGGAACAGAAAGGAGCTACTAAAGAATGGGAAAATCACGATAAGAAAATAAAATTAGTTACAGTCTTAATATATTCTGGTTATTAACTTGCTAATATTTAGACAATATCGAGTTCATTTTCTAGTTGACTGAAATACGTAAAAAGAAAGTACTCATAAAAATATCTGTTAATGAGTGAAAGAACATTATTAATATAACAATGGAAAAACATGATCCTCTATAAACTTTTAAACAGTTGTATGTAAATTCGGCTTCAATAGAACAAAGAAACAAATCAGCAGTATGGTGCAAAATTCGTTCTCATTGCAATACCGATTGCCTGCTGAAACATCAATCAAAGGCAACATTTCTACATTATATTTTTGAATTATTATTAAGGATGGTCACTCCTCAGGTTTTTGAAACTGTCTCTGACTTTCGGAATTCTCTTATTTTATCCACCATGAAGCATTAGAAAATTTTGAACACTGACCCCCCACTTTTCTTTTCAAAATATGTTTGTATACATCTTGAATAAACTTTTGACAAAAATTGATGGAATTCTTGATATATCTTCATTGTATTCCAAAGGGCGATTGCCTTAATGCAAAGTAAATGAAAAATCAAGAGGAGTTCGGTTTCCCGCCAAGATTTAAGGCGCGTAATTCTCTAAAACGAGCACACTGACATCTTTAAAATAATGTATGATCGATGTTCTAATAGATTAAGATACTAATTTTAAAACCTTGATATAATGAACTTGAGGAGTGACCATCCTTAATACATTCCTACGATTTTTTATTGCCATAAGAATGAAGGAGTTAGCGTATGCAATAAGTTAAATTCTATTTCTACGGTTTAGGGATGTTAATCTTTTTTGCAATTTCCTTATTTGTGTATCAATCATTTCGATGTGGTTTAGTTGTTTTCTCTTACAGATTCAGATTCAATATTTTATAAAAGTCTCGCCACTTATAAAACATGATAAAACAAATTAAATACATACACGATATACAAGTAAAATATTACAAGTGCCATTCTAAAAAGAATTATGAGAGACTAATATAAGCAATAAAATATTTACATATATACAAATGTAAATTAACTATTATAAATATAAAAAAAACCTATTAGAACAGGTTTTGGCAACTACATAAAAAATATCAGTACTTTAAAAAAAAAGTAAATAAACTTGTCGTTATCACTTAAAAGGTTAAAATTTTTATTAGCCAACTGATCATCATGAGCTTCACGGAACAAATTTTCTCGTAAATCTGCATATAAAGGGCAATCTAATAACACGTGTTGCTCATCCTCAATACTATTACAAATAAAACAAACTCTTTCATTTAACTCCTTTTTCTCGTACCTCCCCGTTTCAATGCGTAAGGGCGCAACGCCACACACAAAAGCACTTCTATAACGGCTTGAAATAATTTTACTTAAGTACATTTCTGACATGATTCAAAATTATTAACATTATCTCTATATAGGTTTATTCGTGATGTTTTTGCCAGATAAAGAGTTCACTTAAATGAAAATTGATCCACATTGTACAAATACAGAACTGCTTTAACGCTTTAATATTAGCCTTTTGCATTATAAAATGAGAAATATAATAGCTATTGGGATCTAGATATTTATACTCAAGCTTTCAACAAAATATTAAATTGTGTTTTAGGAGACAGAGATAAAGCACTATAATAGTGATTTTCAAAATTTTAAGTTTTAAAACCAGCACTAGAAAATATTAATAATAAAAGTATTCATTTAACAGTGCATTTTACATCGGAAACCATAATTAATTATTTCTGACTTTGCAAATTCTAAAATGCAGCATGCTTTCATTATTTAAAAAATATTTTGATTTCTAAAATTAATTAAGCATATGCTGTCAGTGTGTCGGATAAAAACATATTCACTAATGAGTGCTTGTTTGAGTGAAGATACTTTGTCTCGTGTGCATTTACTCCATATCCTTTCATTGTTGATTTGGTACATATAAAAAATCGTTAACCTGTCTTACTTTATTCATAAGAAAAAGTGAAATATTGTTTATAAATATATATATTATACTATAATTTCATGTTCTTGCTTAAATGGGGTAAAAAAATACCGAGCCAAAGTCCGTGAGACAAAAAGACAAATAGGGTGGAAACCACCGGAAATACTGTCGACCGCAATGGTCCTGACTTGGTATAGGCATTTCAAAAGAAACGATGGGTTAAACCGGTTTTATGGCATGCCAACCCCGCTTCCATTGTGGTAGTGTCCGGTAGCAACTCGACAGCATTCACTATTGAAAGGTCGTAGACAGTTAAAAGAAATGATCATCCCAATACTAAGTAAAGAAAGAATCTTGAATCAGATTTCCAACCGAAACTTCAAATTTTTCCACACTTTTTAATGATCGTATGAGACGGAATATTTTGAAGCTTTGATTAATAAGGCGGTCACGGAGATAAATAGGTCTAATCAGAAAGTTTGTACAATTTGTGCTAGCTCTTGCGTAACGAATCAACTGTGAAAAGTACACTCCGTAAGCAGGAGAAGCTGGAATATTACTGCCCATGTTCGGGAAATTGATAATTTGAAAATTAAGATCGCCTATTTTTGTCGTAAATTCTAGTAATGAGATGATCATTGGTATGCCAACTTGCTGTTAATAAACGACACATCCAAATGCGACAAGTGTATTATCAATAAGAAAATCCAGCATTCTGCACACCGTTTTTCATCAAGGCATACTGTTCCTTTTAAATTGGTTTTTGAAAAAAAAATAATTTCTACCCTAAATTATCAACCTGGATATAACCTTACCCTGAATTACAGTGATAAATATTTGTAGGCAGACATTGCCCGGTTTTACTTTTTTCTCATTGACCGCTCCCGACATGTGTTGCATCAGTGACATATTTTAGCTGCAATCGATGTTGCTATACATTCTTGTCAAGAATACCGTTTAAAGTCACACTTGGGGCTTCTTGATCTCACGTAAGGGGTGAATATTATTCACCTCTGGTTGAAGACCCTTAGGCGACGTCAAGATGTTAACAGGAATTATATTTATTCAGTTGCTAAGGCCAACAGCTACATGAACCTACTAATTTGGGTAAGTTTGTTTGAATTATGAAACCTAATAATGAATACATCTGCAAACGAATACCGAAGTAAGCTTAAGAATGAGGAAAGGGTGAATTCTAAAATTATAAATCCAAAATCACGGCAATTCATATGCAACGCGAATTTAGACAGTATGACAAAGACAAAACAAATAAAACAAAAAATGAACAGGAATGCCACATACTTCAGCACTAGCAGTGTGAACACCTACAAAAACTGAGGTATCATCAGGTGCTCCGGAAGGGTAAGCATGATCTGCTTCATGAAATGATACGCTGAAAACATATAGATTCCAGTATATAGATATTGTGGTCAAAATACCTACCATGGTTTAGTTTCACCAAAGTCACGTCCAAAAGTCAGCTCTTACGTCAATTTTTAACTGAATGACTCTATATCATTGCATGACAGAGGACTCTAATGGAATGCATATTTACAATTTTACGGAGGATACTCAATAAAAGAACTGTCCCGTAACATAATGGCGGATTTTTCTCATCTTTAGAAAGGAACTTTAATTGACGCACATTTAACGCATTATGATTTAAAAGCGCGAAAAGAATAGCGTGCTCGACTAATTGAGTTTTTATTGAATGCTTGAAATTTTCGTGACACCGGATGTTATTGGCATTCTCCCCAATAACTTTATGAAAAATGACCACAGCAGTTTCCCACTTAACATTTACTGAAATGGCAAACAGGATGTAAAAATTTTAGTTTGAAAATGAGCTTCATTAAGATCATCACTTAATCAAAATTACATATACATAAATGTGCTTGTCATCCTAAGCAGCGGCCAGAGATATACTGGAAGTAGAAACAAAAACAGGACGAAAACTTTAACAAACAGGATAATTACACAGTTGGGAATACGATACTGATAAAAAAAAATGCTCCTTAAAGATCTGTTTAGTTCAGAAGTGCTGTTATTTTCTTATATCGTTGCAATTTTTTTCCCTTGCTGTTTTATCTTCGTACATTTGCTTAATAACTGTTGAAAATCTACCTGTTTTAAATTTTTTAAGGGATAAAAATTAATGGGCGTGAAAGAAGATGCAAAATCTTCAGTCAAAAAGTTTGCTTTTTTGTATTGTGTCTTCTTAAAAGTTAGCGAATCTTTCATTGCCATTTTATTTAAAAAACATCATACTTTCAGTTTGTATTTTGTTTTGGCAACAAAAGAATGATAAAAGTGCCATCTTTCCGTACAGGAGTTAAATGCATTTCAAGAAACTGGGACTAATATAACTGTTATACTTCGGAAAAATTGTCACTCTTGCCAGTCAACCTGTAACTTCTACAAATAGTAACATTTGCGCTATTTTTGAAAGCTCATTTCTTTCGTGTCTTGCTTGTGCACCAACTATTGTTGAATGCAACAGATGTAAGGGAAATATATACAATTGCCGTTGATTTATTGCGAAAACATTGTTTCCAAACAGTCTCTTTCTAGCCACTCTAAATAACAAGGGTGTAAAAGTTAGTATTTCCACTCTTGTTTGATTCTTGTCCGAATGAGAAACCTCGGTAGGTTATCTCCCTGTACATGGTTAGTTATATATAGTTAAAGTGGAGATAATTTTAATTTAAATATCAAAAGAATGTATTGATATGCTAATTAAAATCATCTCCACTTTGAACCACACAAAACTATTTTGGTGCAGGGAGATAACCGACCGGAGTTCCTCATTAGTATTTCAACTCTAATATTAAACTGGCTACAATTTAGTATTGTTTCTTTTATTTTCATGCATGTCCACATTCTTTTTTTTTTCTGTGCCATACTTGTGTGATGCTTTGTCTTTTTGCGTTTCCGATGTTGTCATTATCTTTTGACTATTCTCCCTTGACCTGGCGGTTTTTCTTTGTTTACCACCCCCTTTTTATATGAAATTCCTTCAGAAATGTCGCATGTGAACGTATAATTGCATACATTGTAGAATGTATATTTCTTAGTTGAACATGAGTGATGGAGACGCAGGTCCAGACATGTAATTGGTCTTGTTTTCACTCAAAGCGATGAAAAATGTTCTTTTTTTATTTTTCCATTGAAATAACTTTTATCAACTTGAAACTATAGTAAACAATAGAAAAATAATAATTGTATTCAACCACTTTTAGCATTATCAAGCCAATTTCACTCCTGCCGGCAAAAGGTTTCTGAATATTTTACATACGTTTTAAGGTCAAGTAACTTTTCCGTATAATCCTAGTAACGATCCTGTAGCTGCTTCTGTGGGCAAATATGTTGGAGAATTCAGTACACATTTTTCTTGAATGCCCACTTTCCACAAGTTCTCGAGATAAACTTACGATGAAATCAAATTTCTCGAAAATATCGTTGAAACAATACTCTTTGGAAGCGAATAATAATCGAATGAAGATAAAAATCTAGCTATTTTTTATCTTGCAGCAGTGTATTAAAAATGTAAAGGATTAGTTGAACTACATTAATTGTAATTCTAATTATAAAATGTATTTTGCATATTTACTTTTATATCTAACATGTGAAAATATTTGATGAATCTTTGCAATTGCATTGTTAAATGATATTAAAATTTCATATTTTTTTATTTGTTAAATCTGAAAAGGATTTTTAAGTTGTGAAAACGTGTACCAAGTCCCTGGTTAAACTGACTTATTAAACTAATGGTCTTTGCCAATTTTGAGTTAAATTTTCATGCCTGCTGGAAGAAAGTCTAAAAAAGCGGTAACAAATACAATAACAGGTAAAAGTAAGGGCATGACATTTAGATACTTTGGGCATATTTTTATTTTGAAACCACTGGGTTGATGCCACTGTTGGTGGACCAGAGAACCCCGAGGGTATTCACAAGCCCAGTAGTCTGCCATGAAAATTTTACCTTGCATTTCATAGAAATGTATTGTCTATATAAAAATTCTTAACTCTTAAAAATAAGGAGGCATCATTCCATGTATTGTACTGGCTGGATGTCCTCGGTACTGGATTTGGCCTTCTATTTCGATATTTTTGGCACTGAGTACCTCTTTCTGACTATTTTTGGAACTGTGTCTGTGTATTTTTTATCGTAATGCTGTTGATTAGAGGTTTCTCCTTGAAACAAGTGTACATCATAACAAAATTTACTGTTTATTATGCAACTTGAGTATTTTGATATTTTAATGCTGAATGAGAATGTGGCAATGTATTTTGGTAGAAAAAAAATAATATGTTTTAGCTAAAAGCTCTATCATTCTTCAGTGGCGTAGCAAACTTATTCGGACTGTCGTGTTTTACCTTAATAGACCATATCCGAGCTCTGGTATTTAGATTCACCAGCTGTTGTTTGTCTGCCCTACGTCATAAACGTGTCCGCCCCATGTGACCAAGAATGTGCATCAACAGCAAAGCTTCATGACGTTTTATGCTTTATGACGTATTTTTTTCTATACTGTGACGTTGTCTGGTAGATCCTGATACTAGAACTCGGATATAGTCTATTCAAGTCATTGCTTTTTTTAAATTAATCTGTGCTTTCGAGAGCAATGTGTGCAACGAACTGCTTGTTGGTGCTTCTTTATTTCAAACTAGCTAGACCCTTTCCTTCTCCAATGTTTTGAAAAAATGCTATCCAAATCTTGGTCTTATACCGTGTCGAATGAACAGCTGTAACATAGGACTAACAAAAAAATTATTCCAGGTAACAAGTAAAGGGAACTAGGTATGAAGAGACCACATCTGCAGTGCAAACTCGTTTCCACCCCAATGAATGCACCGAGATAGACACGAATTTGAAAGAGAAAGAATTGAAGACCAAGAGACCAGTAGGAGATCTGCAAATAGATAAACAAATAGCAACTTAACATACAGAAAGCCCAGAGGTAAATACAGGTCAAACTTGGACTGAAATTGTTTTGACTGCCGCTTATTTGCTGATCAGCTAAAAATGAATGAGTAGGTATGAGCATGTATCTTTGTGCACTTTGGTTCACTTGTAACCATTTGATGAAAGACAGATTTGTTTCATATCGTATAAAGGATTTCATTATGCTGTTTCATTTTAGTACATAAGAGGTAAAAATCCTACGATTTCATTGGATAATCTGACGTCACTATATTTGACTAATTATTTGTTTACCTCGACAGCGGGATACTTTACTTGACGACGGGACTATACCTCACGTGACTTCCGGTTTACTTTAAATGCCACTTTTCCAGTTTGCTTTCTTTTCTGTTATGTACTAAATTGATACGGACTTTTCTCCCTCGGGAACCGTTTTGCCATAGTGTTGACCCGTGCGAATAGTGCCTTCGCCTATCGGCTCGTGCACTATACGCACCAGACAACACTATAGCAAAACGGCTCCCTCGGGCGAACTCCATAATAGTCGAATTAGACATTAGTCGAATTAGACCAGGGGAATATCAAACAAACCATCCATGGTTTAATAGGTCTGCTCTTGCAAAACACACAGGACCATTAACCCTACCATAAAATACATGAACTGTAAAAACGATATTTAAGAATTGATAATGCAGTAAAGCAATGCTTTTATTTCTGCTTTTTATTTTGAAAAAAAAGCCATATTTTTAACATGTTTTTACCTAACAATTGTGCAACTTCGGTCCTGTCAAAACATATTCATTCATCTGAAGAAAATATTTAGTGTAATTTTCAGTAAATCTATCGTATTATGTAATTTTAACAGACTGTTTTAAACAGTAATTCCTTCAAGACAAAAACATTTGGAATACCATTCCGGTGAGAAGGGAATTTGGTTTCCTGTACTTAATTGATTTATATATACAACTATAGTCTCTAGTGTATGATTTCCCCTGCAATAATCCCAACATTTATCGCCTATTAATTTAATTTCCCGATTCATGTTTCCCTAATAAAGTGATAAACCATTACAAATTAATATCCTATGGGATGAATACTTTAACATTATTTCAGTCAAATAAACACAAGTTAGGACGACAATTAAAACTGAAGCCATTTAGTGTAATGTAGGTAAAGGAATGGTTCAGATTTGCTTATGCACCTCGGTGTATTTTGACAGTATGCTTTATCAAAAGTAGTATGGTGTCAATGTACTCAGATTTCTATGAATGTGCAATTCCATTGATAATAGTACGAGTGTATTTATATGCTACAACCCCCCATAAATCCTTATAGAATAGTACTTGTATAATACATATATATTTTTTAAATGTATCTTGGTGTCCGGTTTCCCATATTTTTATTTTATCTGTAACATAAGTTGTCGAAATTGACATCTGAAGAGCTCAAATAAGCAATGAGGGGATATGGAGTAAATACATATGAGACAACGTCTCTACAAATACATGGTAAAAAACAATAGAACAACGCTTTTATTGTTGTTCTTCATCTTGAAGTCACCATGAGGCCTTCAACAATGAGCCTCAAGTTTACTGCAGATTTCGACAATTTCCCTATTATTAAACTGTTATTTTTGACAGACAAATAATATAGGAACATTGTCAAAGGTATATAAAACAAGCTTTCTTTGTGAAATATAAAACCGAATCGGAGACAAAATATACAGAAGAAGAAGGGATGAAAATGTAAGAGTTTCTGGTCGACAATATATTTGTCTAGTTTGAAGGACTTGTTCATCGAAGGGTTTCTTCAAAATGAAGATTAAAAACTAGCCCAATCCTTGAAGTTTAGATTCCGTTATATATATATGATATTTTTCACTTTGGTATTTTTTTTTCATCTGCTCTACTCGAATGATCTCAAAACTAGGGATACTACAGACGCTTCCCCATTCCTAGAATGTGTAATAATGGCATGACCTTCATATACTGGTAAATTGAATGTGCTATATCAGTTTTATAGGGCATAATCAATGGTAGTAATATGTAGATTAAGTTATCTTTTTTTTTGAAATATATGTACATACTTTACTTGGTACTGGAGTTATTCAAAATGTTTCCATAGATTTTGTGTACGGTATAAAATTATGGAGAGGATATTTGTTTTTTATTTGTTATTGCTAGATCAAATTTTAAATTAAAGGCAGTATGCTATTAATCAAGGCGCAAGGGTAAAAAAGTTATCACTTATTAATCATAGGTTTAAAAATCCCGTCTCATACGATCATTTAATAGTTTTATAATAGATATCAGTCCCTTGTGGAAAAATTTGAAGTTTCGGTCCGAACCCTGATTCACGATCCTTTTTTACTTAGTACTGGGATATTCATTGCGACCTTTCAATAGCAATTGCTGTTGAGTTGCCTACGGACACTACTGCAATGGAAGGGAAATATGGCATGCCATGAAACCGGTTTAACCCACCATTTCTTTTGAAATGCCTGTACCAAGTCTGGACCATTACAGTCGACAATTTTTCCGGTGGTTTCCACCTGATTTGTGTTTTTGTCTCATGGACCCCAGCTCTTGACAACTCTGTTCGGTAATTTAGTTATTGCCACCATTCTTATCATAGACCAACCTGTAACAATTAGTATTTTAATTAAGAAGTACATGATATTCTACTCAAAATTTAGAGTTTAAGTTTCGCATTCCATTTCAAGTATTAAATACAGATTAATACATGGGCATTTCCATATTGGCCTGGTTATCATCCCGAGACACCCATATTGGCCAGAGACGAAGTCGAGGGACAATATGGGTCGAGGGATGATNATCAGGTCAATATGGAAATGCACATGTATTAAACTTTTTATTACATACTTCCGACGTTTAGAAATGCCAGGCCGATATGGACAGGAAGTCGTTTATTTGCCCAGGCCAATATGGACCGGAAGTCGTTTATTTTGTCTGAGATGCACGAGTAGCATAAAATAACCTATTATTTTCCTGGGGTGTGAAAATATGGACAGTTTACTTCCGGTCATATTGATCATGCAAAAACGCTTTTATTTCTACTAAGTATGTAATAAACTAGAATACTGACAAAGTCAGAAAGGGCCCCGCCCCCTTGCATGTCCCAAAAACCTGTTGCGGAATTTCATGGAAATCATAAAACAATATTTGCAGAAAAACATAAATAACAATATCCTTAGTTATTGTAAATTTAGTTTCTGTATATGGCTGTTTTGACAACTTATGTCTCATCTGTTCAGATCAAATCAAAACATTGAAAAAATATATGAAGGTCCTTTCAAGTTATCATATGACAGAGCTAATTCTCAAAATATGAATTTTTTCATATATAAACTAAGTTTTTTCCCCCAAATGTTTAATGACCTTCTTTTGATCAAGTTCAACACTGTGCATAAAACAGATAAAAATCTGTGAAGGTCACTTCAAGCTATCATACAACATACAACTTATTCTCAAGTATGCTGTTTTACATATAAAAACTATGTTTTTCCTCCAAAAATGTAATCGGATTTTCCTCAAAAACAAAAGGGAGCTTCCTTTGGTCAAGACCAACCTTGTGTATCAAAATCATATAAATCCTTGAAGAAGGCAATCTTAATTTATTGTACATCATAGAGCTAATTCTCAAAATATGCACTTTTCAGATAAAAATGAAGTTTTTCCCCAAAAATCATTTTCCGATTTTCCTGAAAAACTAAAGGAAGCTTCCTTTGGTCAAGTTCAACTTGAGTATCAAAACCATCAAAATCCCTGAAGGCAATCTTAAGTTATCATACGACATAGAGCTAATTCTCAAAATATGAACTTTTTCATATAAAAACTAAGTTTTTTCCCCCAAAACATTTTCTGATTTTCCTAAAAAACAAAAGGGAGCTTCCTTTGGTCAAGTTTATCATTGAATATCAAAATCATCGAAATCCTTGGTGGCAATCTTAAGTTATCATACGACATAGAACTAATTCTCAAAATATGCACTTTTTCATATAAAAACTTTTTCATATAAAAAAGTTTTTCTCCGAAAATCATTTTCCGATTTTCCTCATAAACTAAAGGGAGCTTCCTTTGGTCAATCTTGAGTTATCGTGCGACATAGAAAACGCTGACGGACAGACAGACGGACAGACGGACGCACAGGCCGATTACTATAGGGCGCCGCCATTTCATGGCGGGGCCCTAAAAATGACTGTTGTTAAAAAATATGTTTCGCATTGAATTGAACACATTCATAAAATCGTACCGAAGAAAGAATAAACAACTAAAAACTTGTAATAAATCTCGTGACATTTGCAATGGAATTCATTCTTATTTTTTAACAATTTACAGAAAATTTTAAATATTAAAAAAATCACAAAGATCTAGAGGTGTATGATATTTATGTACCCCAAGATATGAAAGTCGACGAAAAACCAACCGTTGATGTTTCCATCTGATAATCGTGTTCCGTGCCAACATGAAAGTGATATGAACTACTTATTCGTTATTTGCATGACCATAGAAGTACAAAAGTAAAGCCACTTACTTATATATAATATATAAGATTTGGTTTTGATATAACAAAAATCCCAGTATAATTGGTCCTGCAAATTTTTATCACTTTTTATGCGTTTTAATCATTTTACACACGGAAACCATTATCACTCAATCCTGCATGGAATAGATTTGAATATACAAAAGATTCATGTATGTAGTTTTTGAAGGAAAAACAATAAGACTAAGCAGCATATCGTTTTAAGAATAAGTGGTCAAAGAGAGTAATGCTATTGAATTCGTATTTGTAATTTTCTTCTTTGATGTTTTGTCATTAAATTAAATAATGCAAAAGGTTTCATGTAAAATCATTTTACTATGCTACATATGATTTCCCATTTGATAAACAATGAAAGGATATGGTGTAAATCCACATGAAATAAAGTCTCTACCAATTCCTGATAAAGCAAAGCAATGGAGCAACTTTATCTTGAGGTCATCATGTAGCCTTGCTCACACCTATTGTTGATTGAAGACTGGAATTTGTCCCTACTGAAGTACGGAGTCCGTAAAAAGATTCCCTGTGCGAAAGATGTGTGTTCTCTATACATTTCAGTTATGGTGTACTTGTTCTTGAGAGAATATCTCATATGAATACTCTATTATACTTCCAAATTTTGGCATTTTATTTTTTTTGTAATATCCAAATTCTATTTTGACTATTCCGTTTATAGTGCCCACATCTCAATGTTTTATTTTGCCAAAAGGACAAGGTGCGATAAGAGGTTGATTTGGCCCAAGATTCCAGTGAAATTCTAAGTTGCACTTCAAGATTTTATTTTATATTCGTTTCAAAGTTGAGATCCCATTTACAGCAAAAATACAAATTTTAGAACCGATGACGTCACAATATGTACAGTTCTGACGTCATGAAAAAGTTACTTTTAAGCATTTTCATAGAAATATACCGAATTTTGGCAGATTTTCGAACAGTTTTCCTAACCGGAAATATCGAGCACATTCAAGAACCAATTAGATAATTTACCAACTTATTGGTACAATTAAATTGAACCTCTCATATAAATATTTTTTTGGTTCTTGCATGTGCTCTATATTTCCTATACAGAAAAAGAAGTCAAAATTGGTCAAATTTGTCATTTTTTCGACAAAATCTTCAATTTGTTCCTTCTTCTACGCTCAAAAACTCAGTTATCATACGTCAATATTTAAGAAAGGTTACTGTATACTGAAGAGCCATACCATAGAACATTTCAATGAGAAAATTGTGTGAATTCAACCAAATTTATTTTTCAGGCCAAATAAAGCCCTTATCGCCCCTACTCCTTTCTTATATTGACTCTATGAGTACCCTGTGGTTGTTTATATGTTTTCTTTGTCCTCTATCTTACTCTGTGAACCTTTTTGTCGGGAAACGGGTGACAGCAAATGCAAGAGCACTTTGCAAGATAATTTTATGCTTGTTGACAAAACTGTATCCATGGGATACATGGCAGTAGCGTTGTTCGACATTAAACAATGAATTCCGCATAAACCGGTGGTAGGAATCGTCTTGAACTTACTAATAGGTACGAGCATAGCTCATTATTCCACTATATGATTATAACTTGACTAATAACGAATTTTCATTGGCCAAGACTGTCACACGTGACTGTGAACAAAACATCGTGTCTCCCGCTGAACGTCGTATTCCCCTCATTCGAAATTCTCTAGATTTTACAAGAGTTAAGGTGTTCCGAGTTATTATAACATGGTTAAGGAACAGCTCACTGTCGCATAGCCAAGAGTTTTTACTGAATAATAAGGCCTCAACGGCACACTTTTAATTATTTTCATTTGTGTTATGTCAATTTCAAAAATCAATAAAACAAATTTATTTCAGCAACGACAGTTCTTGGGTCCTTATTACGCTATTATATTTTCGCCGATCGATGTCAAAAATACAGCGGCTTCCGAATATAGGAGGCTTCAGGCGGAGTTTCAAGAAAAAATGATTCCAGACGAGTTTTTGCTAGTTTTTTTTCAATTTTGCCTGAATTCTTCAAGATCATGAAAAAAATTTCAAATAGATGGAGGGGAGGTAGAACCACTTCTTGATACAACCTTCAATGATTTGTACATATTAAACTTAGCACTTGGTGGAACCCATGAATGTGGGAAATATGAAGATTTGTTTATCCTCGAGAAATCATATTTCCCTCAGGCGATGCCTTCGGGAAATATGATTCCCTCGGGGAAACAAATCTTCACATCTCCCACATGCATGGGAAATAAATGTATATTTTATTGAAGTCCTTATGGCGATTTCAAGATGAAGGACAGTGCAAAAAAAAAAAAAACAAAACAAAAACAAAAAACAAAAACAAAAAACTTTGTTTCATTGCTTGGTTGAATCATGTATTTGTATAGAGACTTTGTC
Source organism: Modiolus philippinarum (assembly GCA_002080025.1). Classification (NCBI taxonomy): domain Eukaryota; kingdom Metazoa; phylum Mollusca; class Bivalvia; order Mytilida; family Modiolidae; genus Modiolus; species Modiolus philippinarum. The sequence continues at coordinate 29,710 of MJUU01022348.1, read as the reverse complement.
TCATGTGCATTTACTCTATATCCTTTCATTATTAATCTAATAGTAAGTGTAAGGCTGCCCCTTGCACAAGTTTGAGTGGAATTCATTGCTAGATGTCGATCAACGCTTCAGTTTGACTTATTTACTTCATGGATGCGACATCGTCAAACAACATAAAATGAACTCGCAAAGTGTTCTTTCATCCGTTGCCTGACAAAAAGACTAACCTATCCCCATGAATAGAAGACAATAACAACATATAACCAAACAAAAAAGTACCCCTCCTCGCAGCTAATCTGCCGGAGATCTCAAGGTCTGCTGCTAAAATTACCGTCGCACTACAGAAGAAAAACTCATCACTTTCTAAATGGTTGGTAAAGAGTCGTCATTTTTAGCTCACCTGGCTATGCCAGGGTGAGCTTTTGCCATCACTTTGCGTCCGTCGTCCGTCCGTCGTCCG
>MJUU01022348.1:6364-29233 GCA_002080025.1 Modiolus philippinarum | reverse complement strand
AAAAAATGTTCAGCATATCAAGATCTACATACTCTGAAATTTTGAAGAAAATCCATTTTTAACTTTTTTTTCCAATGCCATATGGTTATGGGTTATTTCCCTTTAAATTATGTGTTCAAATCTTCTTTAGTTAACCTTTCTCTTTTAAGCTTTAGAGAAATTCCCTACTATCACTTCATTTAAAAAATTATTTCTTCCATCATTAAGAGCAAAAACAGTGTTTTTGTGTAAATTTCTGCAATTTTTTGCAAAAATACTTTCTTAATCTTTACCTTCTTTCATGTCAAAATAATTTTCCTATATAAACATATTGTGTATATCACTGGGACTTCAGTGGCAAAGCTGACATGTATGTTGAAGTAGTTTATTAGCTTCATAGACAGCTTAATGTCAAAAATATTAGTAAATAAAACCTTTAGTGAGCAGTTGATGAAATTAACCTGAATGGATTAGAACGGAACTTGGCATTAATGATGCTTATGAGGTGCTGACTATAATATATATATGTATTGTGACTTTTATGCCTAAATGTCATCCAACATGGCCATCTGCAGGGAACTTACTCGACTGTATGGAAAGAGCATACAAAGAATTTTTTATCTGAAACAACTTGGCTAGTCACAATGTATCTTAGATGGTCCCCTTCAAAACAGATGTCCTTCAAGTCTGCACCTTATGCAAATTTTGGCTACCAATGGGAAACAAAGTTTAATGTAGGAGTACATTCAAAGATCTTCTTCTTTAAAACCATTTGGCCAGTTGGAAATAAACTTTGGCACAATACTCAATTTTCTTTAAAATTGTATCCTGCAGATCCATCCCTTATCCAAGATGACATGCAATAGAGAAAATAGTTAAATTAAAGTTGGATCATATAACATAAATGTTTTGTTACATAGTTTGAAAATGAGGACCCTTTAACATATAAGTTGATTTGAAGTTATGTGTTGGCCATGGTCCAGGTGAGCGATACAGGCTCTTGAGAGCCTCTTGTTTTAGTAGGCATCGGCATTATCAGTGAGAGTTCAGTATGTGTGTAAAACATTTAAGTCAATTAATGTAAAATATCCTGACAATATCCACTTTTATGTGAAGAATGAAAGCTACGTCCCAGCTTTTCTGTATTTGATAAGTGTTTGTGATTTGTAACATATCCGTAAGGACAATAATGAGAAATTAAATATTTCCGCGTCACACCATATTAAGATATCAAATGTTCATATTCCTATAAAACTTCTTGAAAGTATTTTGTAATTTCTGAAGTCTAATCTTGTTGTAAAAGTTACGTAATGTTCATAAAGTAGAACAAACGCGTAAGCAAAAGAAACATTAGGGTTATTTTCTGGTAATGGATATACAAGGGTAAATGAAATCAACAATAAAAAACCCATGATGGTTTAATGGTGAATGCGATAGTGCTAGAAAAAAATTTAGAAGAGACAAACGGTTATATAAAAGAAATAAAAACGTAAGAAATTTAGAAAATAAACAGAAGAGTGAAAAGGAATACAAAAAAGTTATGAATATTAGTATTAAGAAGTATCGGAAAAGTATGAGAAACAAGCTGAAAAACATGAAATCCTAAAACCCCAAAGACTACTGGAAAATATTAAATAGTGGTTCTAAGAAAGAGCAACCAATCTTTGTTTGACTTTTTTAAAGACCTGAATTCTGGTGTAGAACAAAAAGAAAAACCCGTTTTACACACAGTCGATACTAATAACGAAATTCTTAATTCAGCTATCACTAGCGAAGAAATAATGAAATGTATTTCGAAACTAAAGAATAACAAGTCTAGCGGAGATGACTAAATTTCAAGTCTTCGGCTGACTTATTATTGCCAGTTTATGTTGGGTTATGTAATTTAATTTTTGAAACAGGAATAATCCCTGATTCGTGGCTAATGGGAAACATCATACCAATTTATAAAGGGAAGGGGAGGAAAATAGCGAAGATCCTAATAACTTTCGACCAATTACGATTCTTAGCTGCTTTGGGAAATTATTTACGTCAGTACTAAATGAGAGATCTACTAAATTTTCAGGCGAGTTTTCGATTATTTATAATAATCAAAGTGGATTTCGCAAAAATTATTCCACGATTGATAATATTTTCTTTTTGCATATTATTTTTGATTTTATCAGAAACAAAACAGGTAAAAAAATCTATTGTGCATTTATTGACTTCGCTAAAGCCTTTGACTCCGTTTGGAGGGATGGGTTATGGTTTAAGCTTCTTCTTAATAATATCACAGGGAAAATGTACCGTTTAATTGTAAATATGTATAGTATTATTAAGTCGAGAGTAATGTATAATGGCTCGTGTTCTGATTTTTCCCCTGCAAGATTGGCGTGCGACAGGAAGAAAATTTATACCCCCTTTTATTTAGCTTGTACTTGAATGACCTCACTGATTTTCTCCAGTCAAAAAATATTGTAGGCCTGTCATGTGTTTCTGAATCTTTCTACAATGATATGAATATATATCTCAAACTATTCATTTTGTTATATGCTGATGATACTGTTTTGATAGCGGAATCCAAAGAAGATCTTCAACTTCAACTTAACTATTTTAAACAGTATTGTGATAAATGGAAATTAAATGTAAATGTCGCTAAGACAAAAATTGTTATTTTTTCAAAAGGAAGATTACCTTCTAATATTAGTTTCAAATTCGACGGAGAAGAAATTGAAATAGTAAATGAGTTTAATTATTTGGGTTTGTTATTCTCAAGAACTGGATCATTTGCAAAAGCTAAAAATTCGCTTGTCGAAAAGGCTACAAAAGCCAGGTATAGTGTAATTAAAAAAGGTCGGAAACATAATTTGTCAAAACAGTGTTTGATAGACTTGTTCGACAAGGTCGTTATACGGATGTGAAGCATGGGGTTTTGGCAATAACGATATTGTTGAACAAGTACACCTTAAATTCCTGAAGTTTATTCTCCATATGAAAAAAAAACTACACCGAATTCTATGGTATACGGAGAGTCAGGAAGATACCCTTTAGATATTAGTATAAAGTGCAGAATTTTGTCATACTGGTGTAAGTTGTTAAACGACAATCAAAATAAATTGTCTTCTAGTATTTACAAATTAGCATATTTTAAAAATTCTGTAAATAATTATGAGTTTTCTTGGATAAAAAATATAGAGACTTTTTTAAATTATACAGGTATGACGAATATTTTTCAACTCCAAAATGGTAACTTTGATCAATGGTTGGTTTCAAATGTGAAATTACGATTAACTGGTCAGTTTAAACAAACATGGAACGAGAGTATCCAAAACTCACCGAAGTGTTTAAATTACAGAATATTTAAAGAAAACGTAAAATTTGAAAGTTAGTTTGATATCCTTGATGATAAAGTCGCTTTCACTCTCTGCAGGTTTAGGACATTAAATCATTCGTTACCAATTGAAAGAGGGAGATGGTTAAACCTAGATAGAAGCGAAAGATTATGTGACCTCTGTAATAATGAGATTGGTGATGAATATCATTACATTATGAAATGTCCTAGACTTGCAGACGAGAGAAAGCAGAACTTATCCAGTTATTATTATAACAGACCAAACACTTTAAAATTCGGCTTATTATTTAACACTCATAAAATATCAGTATTAAAAAAGTTGTGTAAATTTATAAAATTGATATATCAGTATGTTTGTCCTCCAAGTTAGTTAATTCTCAAATCTAGTTTTGTAAGTGAAATCAAGATACTTGTACTGAATTTTTTTGTTTTTATTTGTTTGTGTTTGTGAACTTTATATTGTATTATGATTCTTACTTAAGTATTCTGTATACCTTTGTAAATTGGTTTTGAGAGAAATAAAGTATTGTATTGTATTGTATTGTATTGTATGTCGAGAAAATGTGAAAACTGGGTATTGTCAATAGTAAGAGTATCGTTAATGTACCTGCTGTTATCAATAAAAATAGAAAAAAAAATCACTGTTTTGAACGGTTCCATTTTGAAGTTTTTTTTCATGAAGTTCCGTTCGTAACAAAACAGAGAAAGATCAGCAATGAGAGGTGCACAATTTGTACCCATGGAAATTAAAATGACCTACTGATAACATGTTGCCAAAAGGAACATAAATGTTGTCTAGCAAGAAATTTAGTGCCTCAATTATGTTATCACATGTACAGTAGCAACGTAACAATTGTACAATTGTTGTTAGTAATATTGGAGAAAGATCCTTGGTCTTAAACTGTAGGTCAAAACATTTAAAACCCCGTGTAAAAAACTGTGCCAATTTGGTGTGAAAGGAATGTGTAGAGTAGAGAAAAATCAGAATTTTCAATAGATGAATCTGGTCTTTTTATTGATTGTTATTTATCTGAAACTTCAATAGAATTTTTTACACTCCAAAAGTAAATTGCACCACAGTTTTGATATTTTTCTCAGTTTTTCATTACTTACTCCTTTGTACAGATAGGTGCGTAACTTAAATATATAGAGAGCAAACATCTCTCGTACGCGGTAACCTTTGAAAGCCCCCTACCACGTCCCCATCCTAACTCCAGTCTTTTTAATAAACATTGAAAGCATGTGGAGTAAATGCACAGGAGACAAAGTGTCTATCATTGAATAATTCTTTTGGAAAATCTTAATACTTGTATACTTCGAAATGTATATGAACGATGGTTTATGTCAGCTTTCTGATCGTCTACAATGTTTGTCAAGAAAGTATAGAAACGATACGAATTAAATAGAGACTCGTGCTTGAACCACGGTTAGGTAAGAAGCGAATCACTAGTACTAAAAAAATAGTTTAAAGACAATAACAACATAGGTAGCACAAAGTAACACAGACATCATATAAGTTCGACACAAAAAGAAAAATGGGGACACACATACAGATGAACAAACGGAACAAATTAAAAACCATTGGTGGGACCAGGTGCACCGTAGAGTAAGCATAAATCAGAATATATAAAGTAAACATCGAAAGTAGACTTCGACCAAAAGGAAAGATATGTGTATGTAGCGTTGTTTGTTATCTATCAATGAATTCCACTCACACGAACCGGTGTTAAAGGCCGTCTTTAACTTATTATGAGGTATAAGCAGAGCTAATCTATGAAGGCCTCAAGGTGACTTCAAGATGAAGAACAATAATAAAAGCGTTGTTGCATTGATTAGTTCTACAATGTATCTGTAGAGACTTTGTTTCATGTGCATTTACTCCATATCCTTTCAATGTTTATTCGACAATTTCATCGAAAATTGAACATTTAATAACAGAAAAGTCCAAATTTCAATACAAGATGCTGTTAAACGGAATTGAAAAAAAAACAAAAAACAAAAAAAAACAAAAAACAAACAAACAAACAAACAAACACTCATATTTTAACTACAAAAAATATAAACGTTAATTGCAATTATCGAATAACTGATGTGAAATGAATAAACATATCTTTTACTTCGCTATTTTTAACAATTTTGTATCAGCACAACAAGAATAAAGTAAAAAAAAAATGCATAATTTGCAATGACACAGAGAAAGGTAGATGTCATCTCACATCACGCATCATCTGTCAGAAATAAATATATGTATATATTAGTTTGAAAGTATGTCTTTTTTTCTTCCCGTAAAATTTGCAAAGTCTTTGGTATTAAAAGCTTTCTGCTTTGAGTAGTTAACTATTGGACTATTATTATTGAGCAGCTACTAATTTGTTATTTATACCCCCGCAAACAAAGTTTGGGGGGGGGTGTATAGGAATCACCTTGTCTCTCTGTCTTTCCGTCCGTCCGTCCGTCCATGTACATTGTCAGCGCATGTTCTCCTTAACCCCTGCTTGGATTTTGATGAAATGTTGCACAGTTGTAGTAGACCATCTGAGGATGTGCATGTATTAATATGGTTGCTGTCCAAAGTTATTAAGGGGAGATAATTTGTCTTTAAATATTTTCTGGAAAAAAGGGGAGGACGAACCTTGTCATGCAGCACATGTTCGTTCTCCATTTTGATGAAATGTTACACAGTTGTAGTACACTTCCTGAAGTTGTGCATGAAATGATATGAAATTTTGAAGGGGAGATAATTTGTCTTTGAATATTTTCTGGAAAAAGGGGGGATGGGGTCAACCTTGTCAGCGTATGTTCTCTTAAACAGGTACTTGGATATTGATGAAATGTTACACAGTTGTAGTATACCACCTGAAGATGTGCATGAAGTTATATAGTTTCTGTCTGAAATTGAAGGGGAGATAATAAGTCTTTGAATATTTTCTGGAAAAAAGGGAGATGTATATCATTGTGTCCATACTTGTACATTTGTACTGTGTCCACAACTGTACTGTGTCCACACAGACTTAGATTTGCACTTGCCATATTGATTCAGGGTTCAATTAGCGGGGGATATAACTGGCTGCCATCGGCGACAGCTCTTGTTTCAAATAAAAATTTTGTTTATATAGCCTGTAACATAAGCCTCTTTGTGAATTTTCCATTCCTACATGCTAGGTTAGCGAAAATTGATACGTATAGATAGATCCCGTTTGGATGATGTGTCATGTACAATGATTCGTGACCTGTGACCTTGAATTTTGTTTTCAAGGTCAGAGTATTACTTTTTTAAGGACAAGTCATGTTCAACTATGACATTTTTGTCTTTTGAGATAGGCTTTTGATATTTTGTATTTATATAAATCACCTCCAGACCACTTAGTTTCAATTTAATAAGGGCTTGTGTGTTCAATACACGAGACAAGCCACAATATTATTAGTAATGAAAATGTCCGATTGGTAGCTTCCATAGAGAATATTATGTTGCATAGTTCTACCAATGCACTTATTTGTGTGAAGGAGTTATTTTAAAAAAACTGTGAAAAAGATATCAAATTATTTTGAAGTGTGAAAATTTCGCTTTTAAGTTTTAGATAAATTACAATCAATTAAACACGAGTTTCATCTTTAGACACTTATGATTTTTTTTTAAACTTTATACAACCATTTATCATAATTTGATTAGATCCAAATATAGATAGATCTACAACTTATTTATTTGTTTTTGATTTTTTGTATTTAGCTTATTTGTTGTAACCATTTCAACAATAACCGTTCCTCAATATGTGATGATAAAATGAAGGCACTGAATCTCTTGCTGAGTAGAAATATAAATCTTTATTCTCATAAACCATAGTAAATACATTGGCATTAGAATAACAAATATATATATGACAACATTTTCAATACTTTTCAATGTTCGGAGTAATAAAATTATAAACAGATCTTAAATAAAAAATAATAATTGAATGAAATACTAATATTAGTATAAGTAAATAGTGTTAAAATGGTATCTAACTTAGCAAAAAAATTTTTCCCAGGAGATGATAAAAAACTGTTAATTTTTCGAATAAACATACAAAGCTTTCGTAATTTTGACTGAATACTACATGACATAATTTCTTTGAATTTCAGAACATTTAAGGGGCTCTTAAACGTTATTCAATGCACAGTTTTCTTTGTTCTTTTAGAATTTCACATTGTAATATGTAATGGAATTCATCTCCTATTTGATTAGACTGACACAACTGGCAATACCTATTTTCCCTTGGAATGTTATTCCATCGTCCAATTTCTACAGGCAAATTTGTATTTATTGTCCTAAACTTACAAAAAGTAAAAATATCTCTATTATCTAAAATTTTGAAGTAATTTTCAAATTCGAATTTTTCTTTATAAGGTCGATAATTTAATGCTATTGGCGAATTTTCAATATTACTTCTCTATTCTTGTATAAACTGGTCTCTTAGTCGTAATTTTACACTAGCAACAATCCATCCACTATTCAAATTTTCATTTTGATAAGTCCAAATATTTGACATACCACATTCATTCATAACACTATTTACAAATTTAACCCATGGAAAGATATATTTTCTTGTGTATATAAATTATATAATAATTTATAAAATACAGATGAAAGCTTTGTGGATATCCCTGTAATCAATTTACTCCAATAAGAGATAATTCTAGTTTTGATATCAATGATAATAGGATAACGACCAAGCTCCCCATAGACCATAAAATTGGGCGTGGTTTGTTTCAAATGAAGTATAAGTTTGCAAAATTTTAAGTGGATTTTTTCAATAGAATAATTATTTCCAAATCCCCATACTTCACATCCGTAAAGTAACATGGGTTTAACGATTGTATCAAATAAATTCAACAAACATTCAATTGATAAGTTATGTTTTTTACCTCTTCTTATAATTTCGAACAAGGCTTTCGTTGCCTTTTCGATATTTTTTATTTTCGCCGATTTAAAAGTACCATTCTTGGAAAAAATTATACCCAAGTAATTAAATTCAGTGACCGTTTCAATTTTTGTACCTCGAAAGAAAAAGTCTGTGTTGTCGGGCTTTCTCTTTGTAGAAAAAAATCACAATTTTAGTTTTATCTACGTTTACTTTAAATTTCCAAATTTTGCTATATTCGGAAAATTCATTTAGTAAATTTTGCAAACCACTCGGAGTTTCCGACATCAGGACTGTGTCGTCTGCGTACAAAAGGACAAAAATTTTCATATATATGTCTAACTTGTTTTCTAATTCTGCTGATATTGTTTCTAAGCCTGAAATATTTTTGTCAGCCATAAAGCTTTCAAGATCATTTAAAAATACAGCAAACAGAAAAGGGGATAAATTTTCCCCTTGTCAAACACCTACTTCACATGGGAAATATTCAGATTTATCACTATTATATACAATACATGATTTGATTCTCTTATACATATTCACAATGATATTGTGCATTTTACCATTTATTTTACTCAGTAACAGTTTGTGCCACAAAGCTACTCTCCAAACGGTGTCAAAGGCTTTCTCGAAATCGATGAAAGCGCAGTACATCTGTCGTTTTTTTCGTTTAAGAATTTCGAAGAAAGCAAAAATAGAATAAATACAATCTATCGTAGAATATCCAGAGCGAAAACCACATTGACTTTCAGTTAACAAGTGAAATCTTTCAGAGTATGAGTTAAGCCTTACATTTAATATAGATGTGAACAACTTTCCTAGACAACTAAGGATTGTTATTGGGCGAAATTTTTTTGGATTGTGTTTATCTCCCTTGTTTTTATAAATAGGTTTAATCGTACCGAGCAGCCAAATCTCTGGAATGATACCGCTATCAAAAATTATGTTGAATAATTTTTCGTATATATCGATAAATTGATTACAGGTAGATTTTATGTATTCATTAATAATTTTGTCATCACCTGAAGCTTTATTGTTCTTCAGATTTTTTATGTTTTTTTTTAGGATTTCTTCTTTTGTGATGGGAGAATTTATAAATTCGTTATTATCATTTATGAAATTTGGATCGATCTGATTCATTTGTTTCGTTTAAAGTATTCAAATCTTTAATAAATGTAAAAAGATTATTAAAGTCTATATTCGGTTGTTTGGGAGGTTTCCCTGACTCTAATAATTTCCAATATTCCTTTGGATCGTTTTTGCGTAGAGACTTCATTCTGGTTGAGAGTTCTTTTCGATGTTTTTTATGTTTTTGTCCATTGTTTTCTTGTAGTGCTTTTCAGCAATTTTGACTTCTTCACCACTAACTCGAGAAGCGCTTATTTTTCTTTTTCGTTTTAATTTTCTATAATTTTGCCTCGCAAATTTGCACTCTATATTGAACCATGGTTTATCAACCTTTTCTAAATGTTTTGTTTTTTACGTGGGCTATAGGTTCCAAAAGTTTTGCTTGTAGCCGAGATAAGTAAATCTGCAAGTTCAGTTACGCATGAATCAATAAAATTTTGATCAGTTTTGTTTACTGTTACTATTTCGAGTCGGTCTGAAAGATAATCAAATCTTTCAATATCTATACTTTCTATAAATTCATTTGCTTTTATTTACGTTTTGAGAGTTATCTTGAATATTATTATCAATAATTGTTGAATTGTTGTCATTGTCCCCACATGGCATAGTAATACTAACACGGATTGGCGAATGAACATCGGAGAATAGCTTTGAAAATTCTAAAACACACATATTATCAATACATTTTAAAAACTGGTAATTACAAATACAATAGTCGACTACACTTGTATTTCTACATGTTATTCTATGTTATCACCCAATCTCCCATTGACAATAACCAAATCGTTCCCTCTACAAAAGTACAGCAAGAGATTACCATAGGGATTTTTTCCTGTGTCCATACTGTTTCGGTCTAAAGGCATATTCAATTCGTGAAGGATATTACAGCCATTTTCGATATAGTTGTCAAACATTGTATTTTCGTCTAAAATTATAATTTAGCTGTCATTCGAGGTTCTAGCATTGAAATCTCCGATTAAAGCTTTATACTTATGGGTTTGTGATAGGGATAGGTACTCATTTTCTATTTGCTGGACAACATTATTATTGCTTATCAAAGGTTTGCTGTAATTCTCATTGGTACAAATTTTGAACCGATCATTTCAGTTTTTTTTCTGTTCTGTTATGAACAGGACTTCATGAAAAAAACCTAAAAGTGGAACCATGCAAAACGGTGATTAATTTCAGTTTTCAATAATATCAACAGTTATATTAATGATATCTTTTATATTGACAATCCCACATTTTTAGATAATGTCGACATGTCCACATATTACTATCTGATTTTTGGTGTTTTTCAGTATGTTTTCTCGATTGCGACGTTCCTCTAGCTCCATCTAGGTACACGGGGTGTATATGTCTCAACTTGTACGATTCATTGTTCTATTATTGACGAACTTAAATGAAGGTAACCTTGCTTCACATCAAGACTTTACAACAAGGTAAGAAAATTTAATAAATTGTTAAATACATTTAAGAAGTTTTATCGAAGATATGAACATTTGATTTATAAATATGGATGAATCGCAAACCGCTTATTACTAAGGATATTTCTCATCCTCGTTTTTACAGAAATGTTAAAAATGCTAGAAACTGAAAAAAAAAAATCCACAAAAAACTATCACGCGATATTTTGAATGAATCTATTAAATAAGCTTAAGAATCGAATTACTTGAAGATTTTACATGTATACTAACCTCTCACTGATACTGCTGATGTCTACTGAAATACATCATGATTCTTCACCAAATCCTTCGGGAAAGTTTTGAGTTTGGTTTTTCTTCTGTAATGCAACAGTGCTAATCTGAGCATACGGGCAGATTAGTAGTCTAGTATAGTAAAACAGGAAAGAGATATGGAAGGTTTGGTTATCCACAAACCTGTTAAACCCTACCGCTGAATTTTGAAAGTGCGATACAAAGTCCCTATCTTGTTCAGGTTTATCTGCTTTCTTTCGTTTGTGTTTTTCTTGTGTAGTTCCCATGTGGAGTGTGACCTGTTATTAAATTTTTTCAGCCATTGTCAGTGTTTCCTTAATTTTCTTTCTTTCTATAATATAAGTTTTCAGCATAACTAAGCAATTCCTTTTTATCAAGCACTAATTTTCTCGCGAAAAATACCCTTAACAGGGAATTCTACAAAGACCGCCATGTACCGTAATGATAGCGTTAAATTTTAATTCTTTCAAATATTTCATTCTTTAAAAAGACTATGGCATATTGTATTTCTGTTACATAATATTAAAGCAATACAAAAAAGCTACATTTTACTGTGGAGGATTAAGTTTTTTTTACTTAATGTCGAACTTTTTTCAAACTATAAAAAATCTCTGATAAGTGCAATTATTCTGTTTATTTGCATAAGCATCGGGTCGTTAGAAGTGAGTAAATTTATAGGACCTTTTTTCCCCTGCCTATTTGGTTTGAAAAAGGTACCTGCCTTTTGGAGGTTTACATTTTCATTAATCATTATCAGTCATAATTTTGATTGCAACCTATAACAATTCGCTAGTAACACTCCACAGTGTCAAATAAACAACAACCATTTCCTATTTTATTTTTGACTTTTATGCTTGTAAGCTAAAAATTTTCTGACCGAAATAATTTTCTCCACTGTGGGTACTTAAGATTATTACGATCATAAAAATAGACATATGAAAGAAAGAGGGTAGGCTGCTGTGTTCATTGTCATTGATCTAAATATAGCTTTTGATATTCTGATGCTTCTGGATGTTTTGTTTCCATTGCACGATATGTGATAATTGACACTACCCAGAATATAGATCGATATAATTGACAATTAAAATGACAACAGCGAATTGTAGAGTTGTAATGCTGCAGAAAATCTTCAGCTATTTTCAAATTCATTGTGTTTTTCAAGTTTATTGAGATATTAGTCATCAAATCAGCTGTACAGTAATTAGGGTTAGAGAGTATAATAGGAAGTCTTTTGAAATACATCGCGAGATATTCATAACTGAAATTTAAAATTATGGTCTTATATACAGAAACGAACGAACATCTAGCTATTTTTCAGTGCGATGTTGCTTCCATTGTCCTTATCTTTTCTGTCTTTGTTTTATACTTTCAAAAAAATGAATGATTGAAAAAGAATTCGCATATTAAAAACATATTAAAATTTTTGATTTCTTTGCATAAAAACAAAATACCGAAATTACTTTTAATTTAGCTTCTGCATATGCGCATTTCGACAGCTTATGTGTCTTCAGTGCAAATCAAATCAAAAACATTTGAAAGGCCATCAACCGAAATACGTGTAAAGACCAGACATTTTTTTACAGAATGTATGCCTGTATATAATAATGATAATGGCAAATTTTGTTTTCGTCAAAGCCTTTAGGGTGAGTAGATTGTTTTGTTTATGACCCAACAGTTTCGACAATCAGATAGAGATTATTATAGGACAGTTCGCTTTTGTAATCTTGTAATATTCATATATCGATCAGTTTCAGTTTTACAAGTTCGATCTTTCTTACTTCCGTTTTTTATGTCATGGAAATGTGGGTTGAAGGTATACAGGTCTTCAGGTTAGACAACTTGTCCAAAGTGCTTACAGTCTGTAGTGGTCTAATATATTGAAACCTCTTACTAGTAGAAATTTTATACTTGTGTTATCGACACCACAGTACTAAAAATCATATAAAATTATAGGTAAAAACCCGATTGCAAAGCTCTTTTCAATGTACAATTTTTAGGAAAATCTAATGAAAAATTACTTCTGTCGAATTTTTATTACATTTTTCTTGTACATATATTTTTTAGATTTTAGTTTTGCATATTTTTATTTTGTTGTTCTCCATGCACGACAGCTATACAAACCTTTTTATTCTGTCTAATTTTATTACAAAGGCCATTTTCTTATGAAATGTATTGGAAAATTTAAGAAATGACACTTCTTTTCATTTAAAAATCATTTAGTTACCAGGTACATTTGTCTGATTTGAAATTATATATTAACACAATTAAGTCGTGCATTATAGATAAAGATTTTACAGTTTTTGAAGGTCAGATCATTATCTGACAACTTAAAAAGTAACTAGTCGATTTTCTGTCCATTATCAGGCTTTATATTCAGCATTGTGCATTTTGAAAATTCTCTAATTCCGTTCCTTATAATACCTTTGACGCGAGTTAGATTTCTATTTTTTAAAAAAATTGGCGTCTAGGATGAAAGTTTAACAAAAAAAAAAGAATAATAAAACAATAGATAAAATAAGCAACAATGACTTTGCATTACCTATAAATGCATTTTATTTAAAACAAATGGAACGTTAAATGCAAAATTTCTTCCACCCCTTATTGTTCTTTAGGCTATAGGCACGATGAGCATTTGCTATCACTTTGCGTCCGTCGACCGTTCGTCGTAACCTCTTCATTCAAAGATCGCTGAGATCCGTCATCTAATTTAATATTTTTTATTTCTTTTCTAGTCGTACATATATGATAATTTTGTATCTTTGATCTATTCTTTTTTTTTTGACCGAGGGTTCGGATCTTTTACTTACCTAACTCTTTCATAATATTCCTTGAGTGGTCCTTTTCAAAGTTTGTGATTTTCATGTTATTATCTTATCCAAGATGGCCGACTGCAAGTGTAGAAAACAAATTTTTATAAAAGACTTTATGAATTCATTCAAATAACTTTCTTACCCGAATGTTCTCAAACAGATTTAATAAAACTTAATCATAACAGTCTTTGGATGGTCCTCTTAAAAGTTTCTGATTTTAATTTCGTACCTTATCTAAGATGGCCGCAAGCGGGGAACATAAATTAACATAGGATATAACATAGGACCCTATAGGAAATTCATTCAAAGCTCCTATCCTCTGAAACCCCCCTTGAACATTTTTTAATGAATTACAGTCCTTACGTAACCCCCTCGAATGTTTTTTATTTTTATGTTGGTACCTTATCCAAGATGGCCAACAGTGGGAACATTGTTTATCATAAGACCCTATAAAGATGTATTTAAAGATTTTTCTCCTCTGAAGTACATATAAGAAATTTTATAAGAAATTTAATAAAATTTTATCAAATGTTCTTTGGTATTTCTTTTTCATTTCTTTTTTTTTATTCTTATGTTCATACCTCATCCACATTGGCCCTCATCGGGGGAACAAACATAGTTTTAACATACGAGCCAAAAGAAATACATTAAAAGATCTCAGAAACACGTTCCACAACATCAACCAAATTTGATCATTATAGTGCTTGGGTGTTCCCTGCCAAAGTCTGCATTTTTTTTTATGTTCGTTTCTTGTTCAAAATCGTCGCAAGCATAAATACATAGTTTAAAATATGACCCTATGTGAAACGCATTCAAAAATGTTCCTCCTCTGAAATCCATTGAACAATTTTATCCAGACCTTATCATACATTTCATGAATAGTTCTATTAAAACTTTGTGATATTACAACCTTACCTAAAATGGCCACCTATGCGAAGCATGATTCAATATAGGACTCTGTTGGTAATGTACTTGAACATTTCTCCTCTGAACACTCCCACCCCAAAGCAAGAACGGAATATAGTTTGAAATATTACCCCTTAATGGAAACGGATAAAAAGGTTTTTCTCCTCTGCAAATGTAACCAGATTTGACCATAATAATCCTAGGTAGTCATCTACAAAGTTTGTAATTTTAATGTTCGTGTCTGATCCAAGATCACCGCCAACTGGGACATACTTAAACATACAACAATACTGTTTGTTGTATTATCTTGAAGGTATGGCCCAGGTGCGCTACACAGACACTTGACAGCCTCTTGTTTGTTTCAATGTTTGCCTGTTGTATCATTTTGAAGCTATGGCCCAAATGCGCTACAAAAGAACTTACAAGCCTCTTGGCTGTTTCAAAGATGCGATTTTCAAAGGAAAAATTCATATACTATAAGTTAAACATAAAACAAAATTACATAAAGCAGTAAAAAAGCAGCCAGAAATTACTATTTATTGCGCAATTTTTCACGGAAATCATTGTATCCTCTCAGATAATGCTTGCTTTTTGTCTTTTTATTTTGTTCTGTGTAATTTTTGCCCAGTTAAATGCTCCCTGCAGGTCTCTGAATAAAACTAAACATCCTTTGTTGTAACTTTTGTGCGTTACTTTGTTTGAAACACACACAAAAAGATAGCGGTAAATACTTAAAATGGCAAAAAATCGCTTTCACATGCCACAATCCACAACTGATATACACAAGGAAATGCCAATGAAAAAGTAACGTAATCATAATAGGAACTCGAGATATCCGGACTTGATACCTGCACCAGCAAAAGCTAGCGGTAGGGTTTAACTGTTTAATTGGCACCCGAACCTCCCTTAGGCCTTTCTCCGTTCGTTTCCCTTATTGTATATAAAAAACAAATGAAACCCAGATCAGATAGATACTTACTGAAATACAACTGAAAACGAAAAGAATGATTGAAAGATGGGTAAATGAATGCTCGCTGCTAAACTGTAGACGTAAACAGTGTAAATGTATAACGAACTTAAGTTCCTTTTTCATTTCTAGTTTATTTTATCTTCATTGTTTGAAAACCTGAAGAACATTTAGAATAGCCCTGCTATGATAAAACATAATTCAAGTATGCTGCTAATTTAACCGAGAAAATTGTCCATTAAAGTAGAAAAATCAAATTAAAAAATATCCTTACACTTTCCTTCGGATTTTGACTCTACTACGTTCGCTGTTGTCATTCAGTTGTCAATTAAAACTGGATAAAGTCAATCATCACAAATGATATAACGATGATGCCACTGAGGTTAAAATCCAATTTAAATATAAACCATATTTTGCAAACTATAGGGAGCGCAACACTTAAATATACTGTCCTACTTTTACACTGCTTTATTTTTTTCTGTTGTCTTAATGTTTTTAGTTGAATTGTTGCTAGTTTTCAGCAACACTTCGACAAAGAGATCATCCTAAACTTTGCACCGAAAGTAGTATAACACATATAAGAAGAGAGTAACATGACTTCCTGATATTTGAGAGCAAGCATATCGGCGATGTCATTCTGCATTTCAAAGCCAGTATCATTGAAAACCAAGTTTATAATCTTGCGTTAATAATGCCAGAAAAATATTGAGTTAGATTACTTTTTCGAGCGAGCAGTTTCCCAATGGGTACAAAGTTTGCCTCGACTTGCTTTATCTCCTTTGTACTCTAACTAGAGGCTTGGCGACTAAGCCTGTTGTATTACTTACCCGACAAATGCTGAACAGCAGATGATGAAAATATAATTTTCCGATAGGATCCAAATGTTGAACTAGATGGCGGTCATTTGTTTTGGTCAATTTGGAACAAAAACAGGTGTCTTTTCTTTTCAAGATTGTGGTTATGGAGTTAGTAGTCTACCTGTATGGGGTTTATTCGATTGTTTATTATACTATAGGGAAACGGGACAGAGAAAGGGGAGGTTTTGGGTACCCATTCACCGGTTTAACCCTACCGCTGGCTTTTGCTAGTGTCGGTACCAAGTCTGGCTGTCCCGAGTTCCTATCGTTGTTTACGTTTGTCCTTTATTTTTTTTGTGGTTTTTTTTCTTGTGCAGTTCCTATTTACTTTGTGGCATGTGGCTATGTTTTTCGGCCATTGTAGGTGTTTCCTGTTATCTTTTTTATTCTGTCTTTCTAAAGGATCGTTTTACCACTCCAGTACATTTTGGTGAATTTGTTTCAGTAGGTTAAGAGCAGATTTTCCATAGATTAAAATGTAAAAATATGTTCCATATTTTTATCGGAACCAAATTAAATGAATAATTATTATAAAGTACCTACTGTGCAACATTTCTATAAAGTTTGGTTGAATTTCGCTCAGTGGTTTCAGAGGAGATTATCAAAATATACCCTTAGCGAACCATCGTTTCCAACTTGGTCGTATGCAACTACTGTAAACAACCCAAACTACAATTTCTGACATTTCTATACGTATAAACGAGAGCTGGGTTTCCATTTTTCTATTTAAAATAGATTTTTTTCTATGCATTGTTTATAAGGTGTAAAATAATATGTATAACATATAATAGACTTATCACACGTGGGTATGGACTAATTAGCAAATAGTAACGCATGCCCCGGCGTTGAAGTACTTCAAACAAATTGTCTCTCTTGTATATCTGTATAAATTTAATCTCACCAATTAATGAGATGTACGATAACATCGAAACGGGAACAAAAGGATCAAATTTATAACATTTTCCCTATCGTTAAACATTTCACTATAAAGGTATCTGATGCCACAACAATCGCTGTATATTAAAGATATTTGGGAAATACACAATTGTCGTTGCTTCATTTCGAAAATATTGTTTTAAATTCATCTCTGTCAGATTGTCGAAACTGCACGCTAATAAATAAAAATAAATAGATACTCTCAAAGGGCATGGACAGAAACAAAATTTGGGACTATTATTGAAAATACGATTGTGCACTGTATAAATAATATGAAAATCAATTTTGAATATAACCTTTTCTCGGGATTCACTTTTTAGCTCTCCTGAGCGAAAGGCGTCCGTCGTCCGTTGTCCGTCCGTCCGTCCATTAAACTTCTCATATTTTCATCTTCTCCTTTGAAAATACTGGAGCAAATTTAACCAAACTTCACAGGATTGATGTATGGAAGGTCCTTTGCACAGACTGCTCATTTCACTTTGATCCAACAAAAACATGGCAGACAACACGGAACTTAGGGTTAACGTACGACCCTACGGGAAAAATGACATTATCATCTTCTACTCTGAAACCAATGAAGCAAATTCAATCAAACTTCTTAGGAATGATGTATGGAAGGTCCTTTACAAAGATTGCTCATTTCGTTCTGATCCCACAGAAAACATGGTCAAACGGAACCAAAGTTTAATATTGGACCTTATGGGGAAGATCACATTTTCATCTTCTCCTCTGAAACTACTGAAGCAAATTCAAACAAACTTTTTAGGAATGATGTATGGAAGGTCCTTTATAAAGATTGCTAATTTCGTTTTAATCCGACAAAAACATA
The DNA here is from genome assembly GCA_002080025.1 of Modiolus philippinarum. NCBI lineage: Eukaryota > Metazoa > Mollusca > Bivalvia > Mytilida > Modiolidae > Modiolus > Modiolus philippinarum. Next base: position 10,874 of record MJUU01022348.1, on the reverse strand, counting down.
GCTACAAGCGCGGAATATTTAACTTAGGAGCCTATGGGGAAAATCACATTTTCATCTCCCTTTCTGCAACGGCTGAAGCAAATTTAAAGTACTAAAGGTCCTTTTCAAAGATTGCTTATTTCGTTCCGATCCGACAAAAAACATGGCCTCCAGCGCGAAACTTAGGTTAAACATAGGACCTTATGGGGAAAATCACATTTTCATCTCTTTTCTGAACCCGCTAAAGCAAATTCAACCAAACTTAATAGGAATGTTGTACTAAGGGTCCTTTACAAAGATTGTTCATTTCATTATGATCCGATAAAAAAAAACTTTGCCGCCAGCACGGAATATGGTTAAACATTGGACTCTATTGGAAAAACACACTTTCATCTTCTTTTCTAAAACGGTTGAAGCAAATTCAACCAAACTTAATAGAAATGATGTACTAAAAGTAAATAACATCAGTTTCATCGTGTCCTCTGAAACGGCTAAAGCAAATTCAATCAAACTTTACAGGAATAATGAACTAAAGGTCCTTTACAAAGATTGCTCATTTCTTTGCGATCCGATAATCAAAAATGCCCGCCATTATGGAACATAGGTTAACATTAGATGCTACGGGAAAATCACATTTTCATCTTCTTTTCTGAAAAGGCTGAAGCAAATTCAACATTCAACCAAACTTATAAAGGAATGCTGTACTAAAGGTCTCTTACTGCTAATTTCGTTCCGATCCGATAGAAATCATGGCCGCCAGGACGCAAAATAGTTTTACATTGGACCCTATGAGGAAATCACATTTCCATCTTCTCCTCCGAGCCCGCTAAAGCAAATTCGACCAAACTTTACAGGAAAGATGTACTAAAGTTCCTTTACAAAGGTTGCTCATTACATTCCAATCCGATAAAAACATGGCCGCCAGTACGGAGCATAGTTTAACATTGGACCCTATGGGAAAATCACATTTCTTATCCTCTGAGCCCGCTAAAGCAACTTCAACAAAACTTTACAGGAATGATGCACTTAAAGTCCTTTTAAAAAATTGCTTATTACGTTCCGATCGGATAAAAAACATGACCGCGAGCACAAAACATACTGGTAAAGGTGGCACAATAGTCTTTTGAAGATAGTTGTCAGTCCCTGGTTTTGAATGCCCATAACTTTGTTATCACAGATACAATGACAAATAAGGTATCAAACGAAAGGAAAATGATTAAATTGCTTCTATAATTTACAATTCAATAGTGTTCCTTTTCAATATCATTGTCTTAAATTTCCAAGTTCGGCAAATATTTGGTTTTATGGGTAATATTTTGAAAACGTAAATAATCACATGAAGCCGATGGGGTGTTGTCTCCTTGACATTTACCCCATTTCCTTTCTTTTTCACATGAAGCCGAATTCTGTTTAATGTCTCTGAAAGAACCATTAAAATGCGACAAAATCGTATCACAGATGTATAATATAGACCCTACATCAAAAACTTTGAGACACGGTTTTGTTGTTTTTTTATTCTTCTTTCAGATAAAGTAGAGATAATTCATCTATCTGTAAAGCTGAAAACTTTTTGTTAGTTTTAAAAATATTATCCACAAAATACAATGTTTGCCAAATATGGGAATTTAGACGCATATACTTAAAAAGAATACTATTAAAACAGCTATTAAGAGACAATTTAATCATTTTCCTTTTTGTTACCTCTCTTCACTAATAACAAAATTACAGGCTTTCAAAGTCAGGTACTGATAATTTTCTTCAAAAGACTGTTGTGCTACCTTAATTATTCAATATTCTTGTTTATACTCTCTTCTAATTAAAAAAAACACAATTAAATTTTTCTCATTTTCCATTTTATAAAAAATGGAAAAAGTTTATCTAATGAGAACTTAGAGGGCAAATAACAGAACACCGAAGGGACTGTTAATTTATCAAATGTTTTTTTTTGTATTCGGTAAGAAGGTGCGATGATGGTTTAATCAAAGGAGAACGTTCATATCACAGATGTTTATTAGTATTTGAATTGGTAATATTAAAATCTTAACAACTTGCTGTTCTTTTGGAGTGATTAACTTTTTGATTTTATAAATTTTAAGAAACATTTAAAATGTTTACGCAAGAAAGGACATTATACATTCCTTGACTGCGAGTATAGTGCAATGGCTAAATGAAGTAAATTAATATGACATACATGACGTACACATAAAGCTGGTGCTTGAACCATCCTTATTCATCTTTGATAAAGATACAAGTGCCATATATGGACTACATCCATTCAGTTTAATAATGTGTTAACAAACGATTAATGGAATCAATATTACAAAAATATTCATTTAAAAAAATTAATAATTCACTTTGAATATACATGTGTTAGCTCAAAAGTGGTCTGAAACTGAATGCGCTAAATGGACTGCTTTTCAGGAAATAAATTTTTAAACAGATTCAAATGGATAAATTTCATTTAAATTTAAATCATACCATGTAATTTATTTTTACATTAGTTGTAATCAATAGCAAAAAACTCTGAAACCATTTGTTTTAGTAGATCGCCCATCCTTTATTTAACCAATTGTTTTTTATGTCACATCTCTTTTTGTAAAGCGGAAATGATTTTAATATTAACCTATTATTAACATGCAACAATATTGTAATCTTTTGTTATATACACCTTCAAACTAAAGTGATCATTCAATTAACGCCACGGTATTTGCCAAGATGACAATATCGTACTGCGATGGATCACAGATTCCAACATTGATGAGAATTATGACAATTTGTTCTGACATGAAAGACTTTGCCGTCAACCATTGATTAGTATATATACTATGGATATCGTGATAAACTGAAATGCTGGCAAAAATTAACATAAAACCATTTAAACTCTGACAGAGAGAAATAAAGTGATTTGACTATAATTAATGGAACATTTTTACCTCATCATTCCAATTCCATTAGGAAATGTGAACATGTTTTCATTGTTTGAAATCATTTAACAGGTAGGAATATATATATATATATATGGAGAGGAGAAATTTTACAACTATAATGGAAAATAAACCTTGTCGATTTATGTAAAGAAATGTGAATTTCACAAAATTGTATCAACACGGATTGTCAAAGACCGAATAGAAAGAATAAAAAGAGGTGCGCGAAAGTGATCTGTTCAGCTTCTCATTGGATATCGAATAACATTTTGTATTTGCATCAACACTACCCAATCGGCTTAGAGACAGTCCTACGCATCTTGTCAAAAACAAATAAAACTTTAAATGGATTCTTTTCACTAAAACTCAACAGAAAAGATTCCACTCAACAGAATGTCCATAATTGTATTTTTGACATTTATTCTCTTTAGCCAAAGCCATGCCAAAAAATCAAACGAAACAAACATGCTTTTGCATGAAACATTAGACTCTCTCAAATCAGGGTTGGAATTTTTATACCGAGAACACAAGACTATCAACTTAGATGCTGTTATAGGAACACGTATGGTAGAAGGTAAGGTATATATCATATACTTTTATAAATCCATGGCATAATTCATAAAATTTCTATAGCTGTACTTTCTGTCCTTGATAAACCATATCAATTTAATAAAAGTCATTCCTTTTTTATGTAATATATGATGTTGATTTTGATGTGTGGCTTTGGTGGAGAGGGAATTTTTATATCTATGTGTAAAGGTGAAATATTTTCCCTTTTGCTTGTGTGTCTGTGAGACAGTGAAGTGGAGAGAGAGTTTTCATTTTGACTTCGACTTGGACATTGCCTCCGTGTCTTCTTCTTTTTTTAATTGTTTGATCTTGGTAATAATTGTCTTGTAAGCTGATATGATGTCTCGAGTTTCCTCACATAATTAATTCTAATGTTTTTTCCGATTACTGTAATTGAAAGATCACCTTTCACTGTGGATCAACTTCAGTTACTTTGATAGTTAGTTCAATATGTTTTAAGGAAAAGGCAGCTTTTCTGATGCAATAAATGATATAACAATTGTGTCACACTTAAGTTTCCTCAATGTTTGCTGTTAGTGTTTTTGGAATTTATATTTGATTCCCTGCAAGAATCTACCGCATATAAATCAATCATTTTACTGTTTGATATAAAACACATGTTATTTGGACATTAAATGGTCAACGTTGTTAGTCGGACCAAGTTCTCAGAATCATAGCATTGCATCCTATGTCTACAAGACGATTAATTTGAAAGGACAACCGATCATTAAGTTGCAAGGTTTTGAAATTTTCTTTTTTATTTGTATTGTTCTAGTATTTTTAGTAGAAGTTCATCTTTTTGCTATTACATGAAGAAGTTTCTTTCCTCCCTATTATATGAGTATAGAATTTTGTTTTCTTTCTATTATAAGCAGATTTTTTTTCCTGAGCATTATCTCTAGAGTTTTGCGAACTTGCTATAATAAGTAAAAGTTTATAATTTGTAGAATTTTGTGGACTTTGTTTCAACACTATTTGTTAACTCCTAATATTGGTAAAATTCTTCGCTATTATTAAAAGAAGTTTGTTTCTTCGGT
>MJUU01022345.1:66971-82600 GCA_002080025.1 Modiolus philippinarum | reverse complement strand
GTCAATATACAATAAAAGATCTAGGTACGAAGCTGAAGTAGGTGTTTCAGTTGTTTCTTTAACTTCAAGCTCATTTGGATAGATCTGATATAAATACTCCTTAAATTTAGGATTATTAAGAGAAAGTACATCGTCTATGTAGCGTAAGCTGAAATTAAAGGACTGGAAATCAAAATGTAATTTGAAGATAAGCATATTCCATATTGAAACTTGACAAAACATAGTATCAAGATGGAAACATCGACAGGGTGTCAATAAAAAAGTATCATTTCACAGTTTATTATAAACACATTGTTACTGGAAACAAAAAAAAAATATTCCATAGATATTATATGCGGCGTCCTGGGATCTGACCTATAATAGAATCAGTAGTATACAGAATTTATGAACCAAACAAACAATACGACAAACAAACAATTAATTCTACACAATGCTTTCAATCCCAAATGAGTAGACGGTAAAACTCTATCGGGAATTTATGTGCAGTTTTGTTTCCGTAATAACTTGTATAATCCTTTTTCTAAGAATTATATAATTAGCGTTATGATATTAAGTGACACGTTTCTCGACATTAATCTCACAAGAGAATAAATTTGAAACAAAGACCGTTAAAATAAATTGACAATAATATTTCATCAATAGATTTTTGAATTAAGGTAAGGCCAATACAATCAAAGTTTGTGTTCCAATCAATAAATGGCGCACACGAGTCGGAGTGGTTTTTGACTTTCAAACCTTAGACGATTTCGAGTCATGTTTCAGATTGGAGCAAAAGAAACGCACCGCTCGACATTCTTGTTCTGACCACCCACTTTATTGTGACAACAAATATCATTTTTTTTCCAAGGAATAACCCTTTCTATGGGTACATGATATTTATTTCTTAAGCTTTGTACATCGAATGTCTCGCTCTTCAGTATTTAAAAACATATACGTAACAGGGGATCCAACCAAAATTGATTGGAGAAGTCCTAATTGGTTGAAGCAAAATCGTTTCTGTATCCATTTTGGTTATTTGATAAAAATGTTTCCTTTCGGCAATAATTATATAATTGAATCTTTTGCATTCAATATTTGTCCAAAATATTAAAGATTTAAAAGTTATTGAAGAAAACCCGTTTCTAAAATATCGCGGAAGTTTAAAATTTAGGTCGTTGATGTTTTCTTTAATAGCTTTTGAGTCTTATATATTTTGAACAAACATTGACTGAAAAGGGTGAATTTATTTAGTTATTGCCGCAAGGTAACATTTTTCATCAATTTAAACGTTCTTAGACACTTTAATGCATACACGAACGATTTTGCTCCAACCAAATTAGGACTTCTCCAACCAATTTGGTTGGATAACCTGCTGAAGCTATTTCAATTGAAGCCTTGTGGTAAGCATGTGTCGGAGGTACTTATACATTCGTTGCTTTAATAAGCAAAAATCTTTGTTTTTGCCTCGTTTTAACAGTCAGTTTGGATATTGTCATGCCATCGCTCGATCCCGCAAGTTCAATAAGCCTTTAGAATAGAATAAACATAGCCTGGAATCAAACCTCCTTTCCAACCATAAACTTGCCCTTTTCTCTTTTTGTAATCTTGCTGTTATATTGTTACATGTCTTAAGACGGTTTTTGGATGTTTTTTTTATATATATATATAATTTACATTTTATAACTGTGTTTTTGGATAAGCATTTTGTTCATATATTGTGGTTTTGATCATAAATCATTGCTGAAAGTATGGCTTACATGTTATCCTACAATAAACTTAATACAATTGCTCGGTATAACACCAGGCTTTTAATAACACACAACATGAATATTAATGCTTAGTTGTATCATCATTCAGTCATCAGTCAATCATGTGTCAATTTCTAACATTTGTATCTACTGAAAAACAAAAACTATTTTCAAAGCAATTTAAATAGTTCTGGACAATTCTCAATGTTTTGCTATATCTATCAGAAAAACCTTAGGGGATCTAATGTGAAATACAATATATTTATATTGGAAATGACATTTATATATATAGTATATGATATTTAGGAATTTATATCCGAAAGTTATAATGCATTGTGAAGTCATTGTGTAGGTATGGAATTTATCAAAATAAACGTCGGTGGAACTAAGTTTTTTACAAGAGCTTCAACTCTGAAGAAATACCCAGAAACGAAACTTGGAATGCTAGATTTTCAGTCGCAGGAATATATTCCAGAAAGGGATTGCTACTATTTTGATCGGAACCCAGAACTGTTCAATGTTATTTTAGATTTTTATAGGACTGATTCAATCCATTTACCACCAGGTATTTGTGGTATCCAAGTACAAAAGGAATTAGAATTCTGGAAAATTCCTTTGAAAAATATATCTGAATGTTGTAGATCAAACTTCTTAAATTCATACAATGAATTGGAAACTTCCAACAGGATTAAACGTGTCTTTGGACATTCAGATGTTAAGGTCACCCAAGATGGAAATAGATATAAATGTTCGCAGCTGTTTTGGTTATTTTTGGAAGAACCATCTTCGTCAAGACCAGCTAAGGTTTGTATACTACCGTTTAAGTGGTTATTTTAACTGGTGGCAAATTTAGTGATTTTCTTCAAATTGTTTTGATTTATTTTAACGAACTGAAATAACCGGGATCTCTTGTCATTTGACGTGTCAAGGCTCATTTAAATTATGATTTTTTAAAGAAAATTTCAATGAAACATATCATATAATTTTATATTGCAGGTATACAACATTTTTTACCTATTAGCAGTGGTACTGTCCGTGCTCATGGCTTTTCTCCTGACTCATCATGATATTAGAGAAAAATTTATAGATATTGAAACCTACATAAACTGGACAAAAACAGAAAATCTGCAGATTTTTTTCAACAGAAACAGCTCCAAGGAAGTTTTGTTCGCAACCACTAAACTTCCAGATTGGTGGTATCGTATAGACAGTGTATTGCTAGGATTCTTTACTCTTGATTTTATTGTACGAGTCATCATTTGTCCATCCAAACGTTCATTTTTCAAGAAATGGCTCAATATTCTTGATATTGTTTTGAATGTTTCTATTTGGACACGATTTGTCATAGAACAAAACATATTGATTGTAATGAAATCATATTCTGTTGCTGTAATATATGGTTTGTCCTATTGCATGGTGTCACTCCGGCTTCTGAGGATATTCCGAATAAATAAACAATATTCGGAACTCAAAGTTTTATTTTTATCGTTGAAAGAAAGTGTCAAAGAGTTGATATTGCTTCTTGTGTCCTTTATGGTATTAGCTGCATTATTTGCAAATTTGATATTCTATGCTGAATACAAGGAGCCAACAACATTTCCATCATCATTTACTGGTATGTGGTGGGCTGTGGTTACCATGACAACAGTCGGTTACGGTGACGCAGTACCTAAATCTACAAGTGGAAAAATAATTGGATCGATCTGTGCAATTTGTGGTCTTTTGATTTTGGCAATGCCTATTGCTATAATTGCAACCAAGTTTAATTTACACTATCAGAAAATGAAGGACATTGCTGAATTTCGTGAAAAACTCCTGAATTCACAAACAAAGGATGCAAAGATGGAAAACAATGGAAGACAGGGTGTTTTTATTGTGGATAAATAGTATTTTATTGTTAGAAAGGGTGAAAATTAGACTTTGTCAGTCAATATCACATTCACGTGTAAATTAATCCTTTAATCCATTCCAAGAATTTTTCAGCCAATAAATAATTAATAAAGCATGAACCGTATATGAAATGCACCTGAATGTCTTTCATTTTTCTAAGATATTTAGGCATCAAAACTACAAAATGTTGGCATTTTCAGTCAAATCCCCTATATTTTTTTTTATGATAAATGTTTTTTCAACATGTAATAGGGACATGTACATGGTATGTCTCATTTCACCATTATATATTTTAGTCATGGTATTGATAGTTCAGCGGCGAAGAGGCAAATTTCAAAATTTAAATTACCTGAAAGCCCCATGGACTTTTATTATCTTAAACGAAAGTGTAATGTTTGTTCTTTCAGAAAATGGCTGTCGTCGCTATCTGACATGGTCCAAACATACTTTATTTAAGGGTCAAAGGTCAATAGCCCTAATAGCTGTACTTTTAGTTTGCCCGGCTATAACTTGTTTAACTTTTGACGTAGTTTTCAGATATTTGGCAAATAAGCGCGTCACAACAAAGTTGAATATTTGGTACCATTTGACTTTCATATGACATTCACCTTTGACCTTGAGGTCAAATAAATGTTTTCAAATGAAAAATTTTCTACAAAACAAATAAACTGCACTGGAGTAATCGTATCTGAACCGAGTTGAGAATGTATTAAAGAGCGATCTGTGCTGCTATAGCTTTCATTGGATTTGACCTAACTCAAGGTCAAATAAGGCAAATTTTCTTAAAAATTTGAATTTGAGTACAAGGGTGACTTAGAACAAGTTATTTGACACCCTTTTACTATTGTACAAGGTGTTTGCAATAATCATGACTCGTGTTAGTCATTGACTTTGAAGATTTGTCAATATTCTGTTTCCTCATAGTATATTTTTTTGGTATATGTGTGTGCGGGGGGGGGCATCTAAATGATTCTTGTGTTTGACAATCACAGAAACACAAGGTACAACAATTGAATCATTGTTTTTTTTATCAAATGTCGGCATTGAAAGAGCTGAAGTTTATTTTTGAAAATAGTTATCTTTCATTTTTACCTTCTATAGTATGTGACTTTATTACGTGCTGTTGAACCTCTATGCTATTTTCGCATTTAAGTTAAGAAACACTACCTTTTTCTAAAAAAAAGATCTGTCAGGTACATACGTTGCTTATTATTCACTTGAACGAGGCTTCTTTTGCGTGAAACACACAAGGAAATTCGTAAAGAGAAAACAGAAAAGACGTTGATCCATTGGGAAAAAACTCTAAAACACGAAGGACATTAAATTTGCGAATCAAATAGTGCTTTATGCAAAGTAATGAGAATTTCCATTAAAGAATAAACAGATGCAACCTATTAATTAAAAAGAAATCGACAGTAGGCAATAGCCCATCAACTACATGCAAATGCTTGTCCTGGTGTGATCCAGACAATTTGAAAAGATGGATTCCAATTTGAAGTAAATGGACATTTCGCTGAGCGCAACGAGGCTCGAAATATGTTGGGTATTTCTTAGTAAAACATCAGAATATTCATTAAAATACATGATTATCAAAAAGGTGGTCCAGATCCTGTAACCTCAACTTTGATCCACTAATGATATCAATGTCGTAAGCAAAACTAGAATTTTCATATATAATATGCTTTCTCCCAAATTGTAATTTAACGCTCTAAATTTGACAATCTTTGTAGTTAGAAAGTACTTTTTGAAAACAGAAAATGACGATAAAAGCAAACACACAGAATTAACATTTGTTCTCAACTTTTAAGATGCGCACAAAATCACAACAGGACGCAATGGGATATATCTTGTTGGATTTTCTTCTGTCAACAATTTCCTACTCAATAAATTGCTTAATTTAAATGCTTAATTTTGCCATGTTTGTAAACGGCCGTCCTGGGCTATGTTTGAACTTATAAGGGCGTATTGATGCATAATTAAGTACACCATTGCATGCTTTTTGTTTCTGTGGTATTGAGTTTCAAGAAGAACTAGTGAATTCAATAAAATTTCATTCAAAGCAGTCCCTTGTGTGTATTTTGAAGAGCAGGGTAACGTAAAAAGTCGCCATTTTTTACGTCAAAGGGACCATAATTTAACTCGACGACAGACATTTTCTTACAGTTGAGATGTTGATAAATAGTATTAGGCAACTCTACTATGAGGAATTTGTATGGCATCCACATAAAACATGGCAACCTTGCTGATTAACGAGGTTGCGTAAGAAACTTTGACCTGTCTTGACCTAATATATCAGACATACTGCGATTAATTTTACATTCTAAGTAGCCTCGATTATTAATGAAAATAACCTTGAACGTGTTGAATATTTCGTTACGGTATTTTATATTATTAGTGTTTCTTATACATCGTACTGTTTTTCCTTTAATGAAACCTGCAAAAACGCAGTTGCTTTAACAACTATTTCGATTTCAGAATAATTCGATTCCGAGTTATTCTTTTTCAGTTTTCCGTTTAAGGATAAAGACTGGAGGTGTCATAAAACATCGTTCCTTGTTGAAAGTTTAACTTCATCAATACCGCTAATATACATGCCTTTCCAACAAGTATGGCAACCTTTTCTTGAAGCCCTCCTTAGTGATTTATATATACTTCAGGCAATGTCTTGGTAGGCCGTACTGTCCCTTAATGCCGTTTGCAAACGTTTTCTTATTGATACATTGTTACTCGGCTGCATTAGGCACTAGGATGGCCACCTGGACGTGCAGCCTTCCAAATAGTGAAACATTGAACTCTACCAAATACATGTAGTTCTAAGTCCATGCTATGTCATAGAACGTTTTCCCTCGGTTCTTTCTGCAGACATTCTGCACCTAGTTTCAGTACAAAAATGACATACAGTACCTGGTCTTGAAGACTAGATATTATCGTAAATGCATAATCCTACAATTATTTTTAAAAGACTCAAGGAAGGCAATAACAAAGAATTAGTATTATAATACTATTAATTATTATAGCAATACTACAAAGTATTCGGTCACTTTCATTTTTCACTATATATTCTATGTAAAACCACATTTTTTCAAAAAAATATAATGAAGCTATTTCTTATCCGATTTTGTTAAAATTTGTACCATAAATTAGAGAAATTAATCAATTTTCATTGTTTATTTGGATATAATTTTCTTGTTTGACATTTTAGAGAACGAATGATTTAAACACAAAGTAAAGATATGACTTCATATCTTTACTTGCACATATAAGGATTTTCCGCAAAAAAAAATTTTACTTTGTGTTTAAATAATTGAAGCGTTAAAACTACAACTAATAAAATTAATTCAAAAATATCCTCTAAAACTGCATTAAATTATCTAATTAACAGTGAAAACCATTTCAAAATCGGATAAGAAATGGCTTCACAATAATTTTTTGAAAAAAATGTCTTTTTAAATGAAATATATAGTAAAAAAACTAGGTGACCGAATACTTTTTGTACGTCTCTGTATATGTTTTGATGCATACGCAAGTACATTATTGTTATTATTTCATGTTGTTTTGTATTTCTTACATTTCCCATGCGGCCGGACCCATTCTTGAAAAAATAAGAAAAAAAATCTTCTGCGTTCATGAAAGTTTTATGTCAACTTGAAATTACTACTATAGATAAGATTTCAGACTATGTTTTTGAACATGTCAGCTTGAAATTACCTTTGATAAAATTTCAGACTCCGCAAATGTAAGAAAATGAAAGAGAGATAACCACAATTTATTTGCTGTATACTTAGTCCACATTTTGTTTTCTCCCTAACCCGAATAATCCAGTCGTTATAGGTAGCGCGGTACTAATTATTTTTCAATAGGCGACAATAGTAACATTTTCAGAAAATTTACTGATTTAAAACAAGAACCCAAAGTGAAGTCATATCAATTGTTGAAGAACTTTATCATGTCATTCCAAGAATAAGTGTGAAATATATTGATGACCAATTCCCTTTCAAGCTATACTGAGTCCAACAGACCCACTGTGATAACATTTCAAATTTTACCGCCATTCCTTGAAAATCAGGAAAATATTTAAAAAACTTCTAAAAAATTCATTCTTAAGTAAATTAAAATTTCTTTTGTTATTTTAGAAACTGGGAATATTATATGGCATAAATTTTAAAAATATAAACCAATCATATTTAACATTTGGTCTTCACTGTGAATCTGAATGTAGGGTACACACAATTTTGAACTGGTTCCCGCAAAGTAATTAGTACCGTGCTACCTATATTCCACTCACTACGATCGCTACATCGTAGAAGGAGAGAATCGGATACGGAGAGGGCTTGAATTATTCGAGTTAGTTTTCTCCCCTGAGTGCAATGCATACGTTGATCAAACGGAAATAATCGACACATGTTTGAAAGATAGGTTGTGTAAATTATGTGATACTAAGTCTGTAGAGGACGAAATCCATTTTCTATTAAAATGTCCTAGGTATTCAGTCGAAAGAGAAAATTTTCTAGGTGATATATTCATAGAATACCAAAATCTTAAAAACTTTACGAAGGAAAACTTATTTATTTGGCTGATGACAAATGATGATGCAAAGTTTGTTAGATTATTGTGTAGTTTTTAGAATGTATATTCAATGTAAGAAAGACATGTACTAGTATATGATATATGTTAATTAGAGGTAGTATCTTTGCCAGGTGTCCGAATGCCTCTCCTCTCAACACATATTATCGGCTATTTCCTTTTTTTCTTAAATACTAACCAATGTTTAACTGTTTTATTGTTGCAATTGTTTTGCTCATATGGGCCCCTTTGATTGGGAAATAAAGAATTTGTATTTGTATTGTATTTGTTTGAAAAATCGAGAAATGTGGCGAAAGCTTGCCACGTCCGCAATGTGAATCTGTGCCCATAATTTACTCCCATACAAGATACATGCACAAATCGGAAAGAAATATGATCATGAAGTTATTTGTTTAACAAGGAAATTTTTATCCAGATCTTATAAGAATTTACTTTATCGTGACGGACACTACTATTTCCAAAATTTTCAAATATATTCTGTACCTATTCCTCAGCAATAGCCAGATTATTTTTCAGTTGAAGGAACACATATTGAATATTGACATATAGATATAAAATAGTGATATTGACTGTCACTGTATTTGTAACGGAAGGAAAACTAATCTGTTATTTGTCCTATTGGAATCCACATCATACATTGTACTACAGTCCGAATGGGTTATAAGTAACATATGTTTGTCCATATTCCCTGTGAACACATGTTCCTGTGGACTAAAAATTATTATAAACAAATGAAAATTATTTTCCCTTCTGGAACACATTGTGTTTATTTTCAAGGAAAATAATTTTCATTCTCGAGGAAAATAATGTTTATTCTCGAGAAAATAATGTTTATGAAAGAGGAACAAATACTATAACTCTTGATCTGTTGGAACATGTTTTATAAGGAATTTCTATTCCATCACGTTCCTTGACAACTAATTATCCTTTCCCTAGAAATACTTGCATAACTTGTGTAGTGGAACCAAAGACTTGCTGTTGTCAACAGAACCATTTTAAATTCTTGCACGTTTTAGATTTATAAATTAAAGTACTTATATATAATGTTTACATTTTCTCCGAATTTACTGCCTATTAAATTATTATACCCCGCTTTGAAAAAGCGGCGGGTATATAGTGATGGTGGTGTCCGTCCGTCCGTCCGTTCGTCTGTCCGTCCGTCACACAATTTTGGTCACAGTTTTCTCAGCTTGTATATGTTGGAATGATTTCATATTTGATCAGAAGATTAATTACAATGTATGATGAGTTCTAACGTGTAAGCTATTTTCGGGTCTGTCGTTTTGCCACTTCCTGTTTGCCGATATGTTGAAGTTTTACTATAACACACTATGGATGAGAAATTTTCGTCACAGTTTTCTCAGGTTGTATACGTTGGAATGATTACATATTTGGTCAGAAGGTTGATTATGATGAGTTATAACGTGTAAGCTATTATCGGGTCTGTCGTGTTGCTACTTCCTGTTTTCCGATATGTTAAAGTTTTACTTTAACACACTATGGATTAGAAATTTTCGTCACAGTTTTCTCAGGTTGTATATGTTGGAATTATTACATATTTGGTCAAAAGGTTGATTATGATGAGTTGTAACGTGTAAGCTATTATCGGGTCTGTCGTGACGCTACTTCCTGTTTTCCGATATGTTGAAGTTTTACTTTAACACACTATGGATTAGAAATTTTCGTCACAGTTTTCTCAGTTTGTATATGTTGGAATGATTTTATATTTAGTCAGAAGGTAGATTTTGATGAGTTGTAACGTGTAAGCTATTTTCGGGTCTGTCGTATTGCTACTTCCTGTTTGCCGATATGTTGAAGTTTAACTATAACACACTATGGATGAGAAATTTTCGTCACAGTTTTCTCAGCTTGTATATGTTGGAATGATTTCATATTTGGTCAGAAGCTTGATTATAATGAGTTGTAACGTGTAAGCTATTATCGGGTCTGTCGTGTTGCTACTTCCTGTTTGCTGATATGTTGACGTTTTACTATAACACACTATGGATGAGAAATTTTCGTCACAGTTTTCTCAGTTTGTATATCTTTGATTGATTTCGTATTTGGTCAGAAGCTTGATTATAATGAGTTTTAACGTGTAAGCTATTTTCGAGTCTGCCGTGTTGCTACTTCCTGTTTGCCGTTATGTTAAAGTTTAGCTATAACATACTATGGATGAGAAATTTTGTCGCAGTTTACTTGTATTGTATGGGAGGGAATGATTTCAAATTTGGCCTTGAGCTTTATGGTATTGAGTTGTAATGTGTAAGCTATTTTGAGGTCCGCTGTATTACCACTTCCTGTTTGCCGATATGTTGAAGTTTTACTATAAATCTACATGGATGAGAATTTTTCGTCACAGTTTATTTGGCTTCGATAAGTGGGTATGATTTCAAATTTGGTCAAGAGCTTTATAATAATGAGTTGTAATGTGTAAGCCATTTGCAGGTCTGTTGTGCATGCACTTCCTGTTTGCCGATTCTTTGATGTTTAACTATAACTAAACTAATTCTGCATTACCACCTCCCGTTTTCTTGGCTTGTATGAGTGGGGGCGATTTCAGATTTGGCCTGGACAACTGTTTAAACAGTTGTAATACACTTTGAAAGCGGGGGTATTCGTTTGTGGCCCAGCGGACTACAGTACTTTTAGTTTTTATCTGATTTGTGAATTTATCGGTACGTTAATTTCTATAAATAGAATAAGTGTATCGATAAATTCCATTGAACGTGACACTCCAAAACAATATATACCTCACTGATTGTGTGACGGGTGTCGCTAGTGGAGCAGGACATGCTTACCCTTCCTGATGTCACTCCCGGTTTTCATGGGAGTTCACACT
Source organism: Modiolus philippinarum (assembly GCA_002080025.1). Lineage (NCBI taxonomy): Eukaryota > Metazoa > Mollusca > Bivalvia > Mytilida > Modiolidae > Modiolus > Modiolus philippinarum. The sequence goes on along the minus strand of MJUU01022345.1, from coordinate 71,557 downwards.
ATGAGTGCCTTAGTTTTTAATGTCGTCTTTTTATTTCCGTGCATTGTAGCTGTCTCACGTCCTTGTCTTGTCTTTGTTTTTCTCTGTTGCCGTTTTTGTCATGTCTTTGGATTTCGATTTTTGTAGTCTTCTCTTCCCTTGTTCCTTCGGTATTCTACTGCCGTTGTTCCAAATTCACTGCAGATTAAATTTATTTTAATTCCAATAGATTTCGAATCTAGAGTTTTCCGGTAAACTATATGCAAATTTGAAGATTATTTCTTTCCGAATTAGTGGTAAACTATTTCAACTCCCGGAAATACCATTTCAGTAAATTAAAGTAATTTTCAAGTTGAGTTTACAGTAAATCAATAGTGACATTTAACTATAATTTCCATTTTCAACAGACAGGCCTTTATCATGCTGTCACTGCCTATTCTTTGTTCACTTTATACGCCTTTAATAAACATAATGGCACCAGTTTTAAGCGCTGAAGTACACTCGTTAGTTCTGTAAATACATGTGCTTTAATGTTTTCTTTCTATTGTATATTTGTTCTGCTTGTGTGATAGGCAAGGAAGGGATATGGAATAAATGTACACGAGAAAAAGTCTCTGAAATACATGGTAAAATAAAGCTATGAACGCTTTTATTGTTGTTCTTCATCTAGAAGTTACCAATAGGCCCGTTACAATGAGATTTTCTTATACATCATAGTAAGTTCAAAACGGCCCCTAGCACTGGTTTCAGTGGAATTTATCGCTAATTGTCGAGCAACGCCACATCCATGTTGATCATTATCCATGAATGCGTGTTGTCTACAAACATAAAATCAACTAGCAAAAAAAACAGAAGACAATCACAACACTTAAACAACCACAGGGTACTCACCGAGTCATAAAGTAAGTGAGAACCGAAACGTCAATCAAAAGAACGAACAATCCATGGATAATGGCAAAATCAGACACACTAAGAAACAAGGACACCACTTGAGTACGGGACATAAAAAAATGAAGAGACACATACAGATGAACAACACGGACCCAATAAAAACCATTGGTCAGATCAGGTGTACCGATAGAGTAAGCATCTCCTGCTTCTTATAAGACACCCGCCGTGTTGAACATGTCAACTCCGGTAGTAAAGTCGAATCCAATAGAGGAAAAACAAACTTTAGTTGTAGAGGGAAAGATCTGTTGTCATCTGGGAAACAGATATACCATAGCGATCCACAAGATAGTGATGTCGGCCGTAAAACTTCTGTAGTGATGACTCTAAGTTTTTTGTGACGTACCCTTGCTTAAGTAGTCTATTTGTAAGCAACTGAGCTGATCAAAAGTCAGAACACTTGGCATTATAAAGTCAAGAGATGATTATACAATAACCAGGTGGACGCCAAGGTTTGCTTTGGTGATTGCATATGTCGTCCGTAATTATTCCATTCCGTACCGTTAGAGACCTAATGACCTTTTTTCAGCATCTTGCTTTTTTAGAATTCCCACTAATCTGCGACCCAGTTTTCTCCTGTAGACCTAAAACCCCTTAATCAAAGCAAATGGACAACGGGAAACACATACAATAACTGAAAATTATAATCACAGGCCACAATCCACCTATGATTAAACAAAGACACATCACGCCTTTTACTTCTTATGTTGATCTTGGACAATATGAAAAAGAAAGGGAATGGGGTAAATGTCAAAGAGACAACATTCCATCTCCAGCTCAAAACAATCCAAAACAAAACATCTAAAGGGTCAGCGTGCAGTCTTCAACACAGTGAGGAATCTCACCTCATACAGCAATCCCTAAATGGCCACAACAAGTAAAAATGAATAAATCAATGGAAACAATCCACATCCAAATACCCGAAAATCAAGAAACTAAATCTTTTTAAGGAGACAAGAACAAGCCAATAAGCAACAAATTCCTTACTTGGGACAAGTGCAAAAATTGCGATGCGGGTAAGCTTGTTTTCTTGGATACAAACCCTCCCTCTATGTGTGGGTCATTTGACAAAGATGAAATCCTTTCCAATCATAGGTCATGCATGTCCTCCTTTTATATTCATAACTAAAATAACAATCTCGACAGTCATATTCCAGCTTCTCCTGCTATATATACGGGGGTATGTTTCACAGTGATTCATTACACGAGAGCCACCACAAATGACACAGACTTTCTCATTAGACATAGTTATCTGTGTGACCACCTTATCATTCAAGGCTTCAAAAAATTCCGTCTCATGCGATCATTAAAAAGTTCTTTGATAGATACCAATCCCTTGTGGAAACATTTGATGTTTCCGTCCGAACTCTTATTCATGATTTTTTTTACGTAGTTGTGAGATGATCATTTCTCTTAATTGTATACGCCCTTTAGATACTATTGCTGTTGAGTTTCTACTAGACACTAACGCAATGGAAGGGGAGGTTTGGCGCACCATAAAACCGGTTTAACCCTCCATTTCTTTTTGAAAAGCCTGTACCAAGTCAGGACCATTGTGGCCGACAATTTCCGACAAATTCCTACTGATTTGTTTTTTTGTCTCATGGACTTCGGACTTGACAATTATGTTCGGTATTTTTGTTATTACCCCAATTCATCTTAAGTTCTGATGGATATATCAATGAAATTGACAAATGATTTGTAGACACAGTATTGAAATCGACATCCAATTTGGACTGTTACCTAGTAACGAGTGTTCAATATTGATATGAAATCTGAACTATGTGATATCTTGTATTCTTTAATTTCTAGCAAATTTAAACACCCCCTGATCTATTTGTTACCGTTACAATAAACATCATGTTATAAAGATGTTCTCAGTTGGTGATTGGTCAATCATGTAAATGTCTCGTGTCAATTTCTATAAATAGTGCGACAGGATGTTGATGAAATTAACACTTGGAACAAGTAAATAGAACCACCACTACAAAGCCTATACTTATACACTCTTCGATTTTAAAATTAAAGCATTTGTCATAATTAGAAGTGAAATAATCCATCCAATCCATAACATTGGTGGGCACTCGGGTTAAAATGACCCCAAATATATTTTCTACTCATGTTGAAACTACAATAAATGAATTTCTTAACTCTTTTACTGATAGTGACAGATTTAAACATTGGATGTTCACACGAGAAGGTAATATTGCATGTGTTTACTTCTTTCTACAGATTGCGGGGTAGTACTACTGATGCTCCGAAACGGTAATTTCAGATTGAGGAATCCAGTTTATCCCGCGTAGAAAAATCGAGTGTTATCAGCATGTTCGGTTACTTATCGGTATAATAGATGTATCATTTCAGCTGAATTATTGTCATAATAAATCTTTCATAAGAAACCAATCTTTTGTCTATTTAATGTCCATGCCTGAAGATCTATATATCTTGTAGACGACAGTGTCTCAATCCTTTCTTCTTACCGTATCTTAAAATTCCACCACAAACTTATCTTCCAAACTACGAATATATGTTCTGTAAAGCATAACAATGCAATTGCAACGTTCAAGCGAGTGACAAAAGTTTCATTTCAAAGAGATGTCATGTTACACCACAAACAAACGATCTAAAGATTGTCTGAGGTGAAAAAACCACACATTGTTGTTAATTTATTGACATAAGACCAAACCACTGTAATGAGAATTGGTTGCAGAAATGTTAAGTCGTCTAAAGGAGCTCCTGTCATTCAGTCCTTCTACATGCACCTTCTTCCGTGGTATACTGTCAATCAGTTATAAACAATGTTTCATTCTTCGTGGTCAGTCTTTCAGAAGTCGGCTTGTGGTGTAAAATTACTTGTCTTTGAAATGAAACTTTTGCCTGTCGCTTGACAGTTGCAATATTCAAACATTTGACAACAAATCAAAACTCAAAGATACAAATTATTTCTCAGTGTTTCTAAGGGCTATCTCTTTGATATTGTAGGTACCGTTAAAATGCATTTATGTTTTGTGATAAAAGAAAGTAATTCATTAAGGCAACGTATTATAAACCGAAAAAAAAACACAAACAAAAACAAAAAACAAAAACAAAAACAAACAAAAACAAAAAAAAAACAAAAAACAAAAACAAAAAAAAACAAAAAAAAACAAAAACAAAAAACAAAAAAAAAAACAAAAAAAAACACACACACACGCACGTAAACGGACCTTTCTTATCCTTCCTTTCTACGTGCTCATTTGTTGTAGCTGATATTTTAAATTTCATCATTGTCTCAGTTGTAATCCCTTGTTGAAATATTACTTAATTAGATTCATGTTTCGTCTGTTCGAAGTTATTACATTTGATTGTATATCAGCTGATCAGTTTAACACATCAATTGAACAATCTATGTTTACATTTATTCCATTAGTCAACCATCTGTAATTTTTGTTACACTTTTATTTGATTACAAGCAAAAACAATATTTTGAAATCAAATTGATTGCTTCTGAATGCTCTCAATTTATGTATATCAGTATTCCTCACGGAGAAACTGATGACAACTTCTATATATATATATATAAAGTTGTTTGTTAAAATCAAATCATTTTACCGTATATTGTATCATGGAGATATGGAGTTTTTAAAATTAAATGTTGGTGGTACGAAATTTTATACAGA